>PYSR01000243.1:0-45197 GCA_003049425.1 Magnaporthiopsis incrustans
ATTGCGTAGAAAACAAGGGGGTTGGTGTCCAAAAATCCAGACGCGAGAAACGCGGGGTCGCGTTCGTTATTTATTTCGACCCACTGTACATGCACGCCACGGCTCCAATTGGCCGCCGCGCCGCCCGTAAAAGCGCCCAGGTGCCGCCCGATAGGGTCCTCTTTCACCCAATAGACCTCAAGGTAAGTGAACGGCATGCCGTCCCATATGGCGATAACGGGAACGAATGCCGCAGCGCCAGCGCTTGCGGCACGAACGAGCCTTAAAAGGCCATTACGTGCGGTTTCGACAGCCACGCCTTTAAAAGCTTTGTAGCCCGGCTGCGCTTCGAGCGTCTTCGCGAGGTACGCCAGGTGGTCGGCCGTGCTCGCCAGCTCCGTCGTCTCGGAGAGGCTGCCGTTGGCCGACTGGTATACCTCGACCGTCTTGGACGTGATCTTGGCGAGGAAGTCGATGAACTGCACGGCGTTGCCGGCCAGGCTGACGATGGTGATGGGGTCCATCGTTGCGCACCCCGCAGGTTCTTTGGGGAAGTTGCCCGTCGACCTCGCGGCGGGGACCCCTCGCTCGAAATGAGCTGCCAAATCATGCAGGCGCCAATGCGGAGGCGGCCTCAGCCACCGCCACCCAAATCTGCCTTGGCTGCGTCGCGGCAGCCATGGTGGAAATTGGGCAAGCAGCTGGCAACAGCAGCCAGCTCCGTTAAGTAGGTACCTGAGCACCTAGTCTAAGCACTAGAGCTCACAGCAGGTTCAAAGTGACCGAGCCCATAATGAGCCACATTGTATATAATTAGCTGTACTTGTTAAACTTGCCATTGAACATAAAAGGCTTTAAGATGAGCGAGATACCAACGAGATCGGGGTCTGGGGACGTCGGGATCCCCGGGAATAAGGCCTGTCTCCCTAGGTACGCTTCCAGTATTCGGACAGAGCTTGCCTCCATGGCGGACGGACTTTTTATGCGGGAGGATACACGTCCATGTCCACCTCGGTACGTGTGAGCAGCGTCGGCCTCAACCTCACACGCCGACTATGTCTTCCTTATAAAGCCGCTGATTTCGAGCCGATCAGTCACGGTGAGTCGATAGGGACGATTGCCAAGTGATGTTGGCAGCGGTTGCCTAAACGTGGCAAGCAGCAAAAAGTTGCTGTGACCGCTCAAGAAGTAGCAGGGGCCCCAGCTCTCGGGAGAGCTGCGGGCAACACTTCCCAATCTACGACCTTGTTCTCGATCAAGGTAATAGGAAGTCATTGGGCCACCCCCACAAACGCCGAAGCAATTTCCTAGTGTTCGCGATAGTATTGTGCCTTCTGGGATACCCTCCCTCCGATAGATCCTAGGGCCCACCCTCGGCAGGGCTGTTATTGTGGCCGACCTTTGGTGTGACCAACGTCAATAAACCAGATACCCATGTCGGCGCATGGGTGCATACTGGAAATTTCAACCTGCTAATTGGATAATGCCCTCGTTATTTTCCCTCCTTGACCCACAGTGACAGCCCTGCCGGGCCCGAGGGGGTGGTGTACCCGTCGAATAGACGGTTGGCAGTGTTTTGGCGACAAGATGCAGTCGGTCCGTCTCACTGTTGGCGGAACGTGAAGTTGGTCATGTAGGCAACAGGCGCCTGGAGCAGTGTGACCCACACTGAATCTTCCCAGGATCTCCGCATCTTAGACCGAAGAAAATGGAGGCCGTGGCGACCGAGCTCTCAGCCAACCAGTTTCTCAGTCGCCGATGACAACATGACCCTCCGTCTGCCTCAGACCTGCCGCCGCTCCCACAAAGCTCATCTCTTGTTACAACCATTAACCCCGCACCTGTATCCCACTTGGATCAATCCTCTTCACTTGGCTCCAAAAATGCTAGAGTGTTGGAATAGCATCTGTGTGCGCGTGCGATCAGGAGAAGGGGGATCTCCAGGGGAGGCAGCGGGACCTTCTGGGTCCCGTGCCCTGTCACCTGACGATCAGAGGATCGCCCTTTGGGCGATCGCCTCCCTGTATATAAGGCCTAGTCCAAGGACCTACTTCTGACAGATAGATCCTTTCCCCTTCATGCACAATAGAGGACCGTTTCCCTGATCACAGAGATCATTGTTCATCACTTTTGGAGAGCTCCGAGCCGTCTGTAAACAGGAGTACCCACTCCTACCAACATAGAGGCTTTTTACCTTCTTCTTCTTTACCCTCCTCGTGGGCAGGTGTAATGCCGCAATCTATCTCTTTTGTTCTCCATCGGGAGCGAACATTCCTTTGCAGGCGTAGCTAAGGAGGTTTCCAAATCAGGAAGCGATTCTGCTGAGGGCAACTCCAGTCACGCTCCGCCTCCAGGTCCGCATTCAAGGTGGGCTTGGTATCGCCGCGAGTGTTGTCAACCGAGCTGGGATTCTCGGTTCCGGTAGGAATAAAGACCGAGTTTATATAGTGTTAGCTAATCCGGGTAGCGGGAGGATGGGTTATTGCCGTTCACACCTCCACTGATTCTGAACCCTGCGAAGCGCTTGCATGTTTTAGGCCATTTCGAAGGACCTCCAATTGCTTATTGAGCTGATCACTCTCCGCACGAGTTTCCTCCGACTCCCCAGCAATGAAATCCACTTGGTCGGCGGGCACCTGGACCACAGAGACCAGCTCCAAAAGCGAAGAAGCACAGGAAACACCTACGCGGAGAGGTCGGGAACTCCAAATCCAAAGAGGCTGATGAAAGGTCTACGCCGGGAGGGCCGAGATAGCGCAAGAGCGTGAGTAGTAGGAGATGCATTGTCCAAATGATAGTTTGGAACATGTTGCCCCGATCATTCACGATGCCGTTAACCTGATGCCCAATTAGTGATGGGTATTGATGCATCTTGCTCAGTGAGTGTCCCTTTTTAGCAGCGGACTCCCCGCAAGCCATTATACCCTCTGCCAATCACGCCTTTTATGACAGAGTGCCTTTTTAACCGTTTGCGTTTGACAAGCTTAAGCACACGTTTGCACCGGCCTCATCCGATACTATGTCTCAACCACCCGCTAGACACGTTAGAAGAAAAGCTCCCAAGCCGCCTTGGCTGTCATCCCCAAAAGCACAACCGAGCTCGTGGCGAAAACCGGAAAGCGCAGGAGAACATTGTTGGTCGTAACATGTATCAGGCTGTGAACGACTCTCAGGCCCACATAACCCCACGCCAAGCGTACGGTGGTCTTGTCCTTGACATCCAACAAGCTTAACCCAAGCAACACTGCGTAGAATTGGGTAGGTTGTTCCATTAAATTGTTGAAGTTGTCCGCCGGCCATTGCACGAAAGGAGGCAATTTTTCCGCCTTTTGCTGTTTGACCGTATTTGGATCGAAGGTGACGCCATACTTGGACAGCGCTGGAGTTCTGCGTATGTATAGCAGGGCTTCCATGGCAAAAGTCCAAGCATTGAGGCCGACGAGGGGGCCAAGGAGTGGCTTGTTGGTAAGGAGAGTCGACATGATGGCTATCCGGTGTTAGTTTTGTAGCTGGGGGGCAGATGCTGGGGGAGCAGGCGCGACTGACTTGATTGAGATGGGTGTGTGGGATAACTTTTCGCCAGAGGAGGAGGGATAGTTTAATAAGAGAAGTTTCCAGGTTGAGGTGATGTTACCGTGATGAATATATATGATTCATTCCGACTGCGAATAGCTTAGTGCTTAAAGTGGTCGGTGGAGCTCGGCCGCCCACGGGATTTGCGATCAGTCCACTGTGTTAATCCACTTCTCCAGTACTAAATGCCATTACAAATCTTAAATGTGGTGCCCTGGAACTTTATATTATGGGTCGCTTACAAATAAATTCATGCTTTTTATATTAATAATCAAGCCAAATGCTTTAACAGCGGAGAGTTTGCCGCGGACCCATGCATCGAGCCTACGTTTCCCGTGAAATTCAGGCTTTGAGGAGCCATTATTCCAGTTTAGGCGCCAGTGGGGGAGCGAGGACATGCGAAAGATTTCCGTGTAAAATTTCCGCTGCAGTGCCTCCGCTGCACTCGTCGGGTCCGCTGTCGAGAAAAAAAAACTCTCTGTAAGGCCCTTTCACCATCTCCGCATGCACTGTCAGCTGAACTTAACTGCCTACCTTCCTGAGCCGGGGTGCAAAGCCTCGGGGTGCTGCCTTCCTGAAAACGAAAAATGCCAGATAAGGCTAATTTCCCAAAGGCTGCGCACCAGGGCCAATCGCGGCGGCCCCCAGCAGCCCAGTGTTGCAAACAGGCCTTCTGCTCCTAGGGTAGGGCACCTAGGGGTGGTAGTTGAGCAGTGCTGGGTAGCAAGGTCGCCTTGCACGTGGTCTGGATTGGTCTGGTAAAACAGTAGTCTTGATTGCTTGCCCCAGGGGATGCCTGGGACTGAACTTAGGTTGACTGATGCCGAGGCCTCGGTCAAATCTATTCTAACCAAGAGAACTTCTTCTCTTTATATATCAGTGTTCCGCGTGCTTGTCTCCTTGGATCAGTGGCTCTGCCAGCTGATCCGCTGAGTCTGTCACGTGACCTTGTCCTTCAGCTACCTAACGGCGGGGTATGAGGCGTCGCGCCAGGCCTTTGTACCGCTGGCCCTGTGGCTAGTCGTAACAGGCTGGTCGTAACACCACCCCGTCAATTCTAACGAAAAAAAAAAACGTTAGAATTACAAATGCTTGAAAAGCTTATAACTTTTATAATAATTTTTTTATTCTATAAAAGATTAATTAAGAAATAAGTATTATAAAATTTACTTGCTAGTAAATTTTTTTTAATTAATTGGTATATAAATTTATTTAATATTAGCGTGTGAAAATCGCGATTTCCCATATGTTAAAGCCCGTTTGCGTTTTTTTTTTTTTTTGCACACTATTATAGGTTAGGCACAAATGGGTGTGTAGGGTGGGGCGCAGCAGGCGGCCTTTGAACGGTAGGGGAACGCTTGGCTGGGAGCAAAGAGGAGCAGAGGCGTCCATTTTTAGAGGCGAAACCCTCCGTTTCCGGGCGCTTTCGATCCCGATTCCTCTGAATTTCTCCAAGTACAAAAACATATGAGGGCCGAACTAGTACTCAGGTGGGTGACCACTGGGGAATCCTCGGTGTTGTATGTTCTTTTTTTTTTAACCCCTTTGCCGAAGCACAAATGAGCGCGTCCGCTGGGTGCGGCAAATCTCAGCGACACCGAGGACGGCTCACCCAACATAGGGAATCTCACGGGCTGGGATGTGATGCCCAAGGCCGAGAGGGCTGTTCTTTGGCCAAGCCCTGCTGTGAGTGCTAGATCGACTTTGCAACTGCCCATGGCGCAAGGACTAACGGTTGAGCCCTGCTGCGTAGCCAAGCGGTGGAGCTAGCCACAGCGCCCTCGGTCGACGCGACCACCCTCGACGGACTGTCGCATCAGATCCCATCCGAACCAGAAGATCGCACGTTGCAGAAGCACCAGCCGAGGCCCTCCCACTCGCCGACCGAAGCATACGGCTCCGAGGGAGAAGAGGAGAAATACGACGTCGAACGCCACCAGGTCCTCCTCGAGGATGGCGCCCGACCGCTGTTTGATGTCGCCCTCGTCCCACAAATAAAGCGAATCCGGACGCGTACGCCCAGCTGCTGCGGCCGTATTCCAGATCACACGGGCCTGTGGATACGAGGGACGCTTGGCATGCCCTCTCCAGGCAATGGAATCGATGGAAGGCGTTCCGTTTCTGGCAGTATCACGGCAGGGGCAAAAAACCTCGGTTTGACGAGTATCTCGTCTCCCGCAGGCGCGACTACTTCTTGAACGGGAGAACGGTCAGATACGCAACCAAGCCATCTTTCGCGGAGGACGCGCGCCGGTGCTGGGAGAGAGAGTACGACTACGAGGATGATGAGGATGTCGAGAGGCATGCGCAGCGTTCCAACGAATGGCTTGTGCGCCAAGGATTCGTCCCCCGTCGGCCGTTCTCGCTGCTCGCGGACCCGAAGACGCAGGACCAGTGGATTACGTATGTCGAGTATTTCGCCTTCGAAATCCGGTTCCTTTCCCATCTTAATGAGGCTGCTAAAAGAATGGAGAAGAGAATGCAAACACGCGATGGTTACGAGGAGAGATACCGGGCAGTCAAAGCAGACGTCGAGATGCAGCAGTCCAAGATCGAATGGATCCTGTCCGAGATAGAGAAGACCGAAGCAGAGCAGAAGGATACCGCTAGCGAGAGCGGTGGCAGCCCGAGTGGCAGCAGCGGGGAGAGGAACCACATAGACGACACCGGCCCACCGGAGGACGTTTTTGCGCCGCGGCAGGAGAAGACGGCGGAAGAGATTGACAAGACGGACGAGACGGAGAAGGTGCCGGCTGGCAAGAGCGCCAACTCATCACGGACAAGACGGAGCAAGAAACGCAGGTCCACGACAGAGGCAGACGAGGAGGAGGAGGAGGCGGCGGAGGAGGAGGACGTCCCGGAGCCGCAGGCGAAGAGAAGGAAGGCGGTCGGCACGCGTGACGGCCCAAGCAGCGTCTCGCAGCTGCAAGCTCTGGATCCCCAGGGGCCGGCTGTCCCGCTGCCTGGTCGTCGGTCCAAGCGGTCCAATTACCTCGCGGGACGACAGTAGCACCAAAGCCACCATCTTCGGATGCGCGTAGCGAATAGCTGCGACCCCTGCGACCGCGAGTCAATGGGAAGGCGGTGACTTCTCGTTCGCAGTGTGTTCAACCAAAAGCGTAAAAATGGAGGCGATGTTGGTTGCGAAAAGAACCTTTTGTTTTGTTTTCTCTCTCTCGCTCTGTCTCCTTATTTCCTTCTCATGAGGCGGGAAAAGAATGATGGAGCTCCTGGATGTCTCGGGGCGCTGGGATCAAGCGGGTTTAAAACTGCAATGGACGGCTTAGGACTGACTCATCCATACTAGCTTGTGCGGGACGCGGGGCGGACACGAGGTAGCCTTCCCTAGCAGTTGAGGCATCAATTTCCTTTGTTTACACCATGCTTCCCAATCCTCAAGCAGCTATGGGCGTTGATCAAGGCAAAGCCGCCCCTGAATTGAAAAGAACTATCCTCCATTTTGTAAGAAGCACCATCAACTCCGACGGGGCAGCGTTGTCGGCGATTCGATTCGGAAGGCCTTGCTAAATGACTTGAAGGATTACGACTGCTTCTATGCCCAAGTGATCGAGAACAAGCACCCCGCGCTAAAGTCTCGACCTCTGGGGATCAAACAGAAGAGCATTCTCGCCACCTGCAACTATGCCGCGAGGGCCCGCGGCGTCAAGAAGCTCGGGCTCATCTCCGAGGCCAAGAAGGTATGCCCGGACCTGGTCGTGGTCAACGGCGAGGACTTGACGCCCTTCCGGGACGTCTCCAAGGCCCTCTACCGCGTGCTGAGATCCTCGTGCGGTCACAACCCCCAGGCTGAGCGCCTGGGCCTGGACGAGGTCTTCCTAGATGTCACCGATATCGTGAGCTACAACCTGCAGCTGCTCAACCCCCACGACCTCGCCCGCTCTTTTTTCTGCCTGTCCGAAACCGATCCCGAGCTCGGCTTCGCGTTTGACGCCACGACTTTCGCAGGGTGTGTTGTCACCGCTCCCGGCAGCAGCGGCAGCAGCATCCTCGAGGATGACCCGCGTTTCTCCCCCGAACAGGGACCGTCTACCGTCAACCACGGCTACCGGAGGCTCCTGCTCGCGTCACACCTGGCCTTTTACCTGCGCCAAAGGATCGAGGAACAGGGATACACATGCGCCTGCGGCGTCTCGACCAATAAGGCACTCAGCAAGCTGGTCGGGGGCCTGAACAAGCCCCGAAACCAGACCACGCTTGTGGCCCTCGGCCAAGAAGACTTGAGCTCCTTCCTGGACCCGTACCGCCTTCGCAGCGTGCCCGGTATCGGAGGCAGGATGGTCAGTGTGCTGGAGAGCCATGTCTTGCGCTCGAGGGGTGCCGCCGCAGCAGATCCAAACGAGAACGGCGACAATAACAACAAGAACGAAGAACAGCCCCTGACTGTGGGCCAGCTGAGGACGCACCCGGGTGTAGGTCCCGAGCTTTTGGAGGACCTCCTCCGCCCGCTGGGGATGGAGAAGGGGATAGGCGAGAGGACCTGGGCGCTGCTCCACGGCCGGGACCCGTCCGAGGTCAAGGCGGCGAGCGACATACCGACGCAGATCAGCATCGAAGACACGTACGCCAGCGTAGGTCTGAGCACCACCGCCCAGGTGAGGCGAGAGCTCGCCAAGATCTCGGCCGCGCTCATCACGCGGATGCGCGCCGACCTTTTGGCCCAAGATATCGCCAACAACGGCGGCAGCGCTGGTGCACCACACAAAGCGGCAATAGATACAGCCGGCGCCCAGAGATGGGTCGCCGTCCCTCGGACCTTGCGCCTCACGACACGGCCTAGACACAGCGGCTCGTCAGAAGGCCGCGACTACAACTACAACCACGGCCGCGTGAGCCGAAGCCAGCCCGTCCCCGGCTTCTTGCTGAGCCCCGCGCAGCCCGTGGGCCAGCTCGCGCAACGCCTCGCCGAGGAGATTCTCATGCCCATGTTCCACCGTCTCGCGACACCTCGGCCGGGCAGCAGCGGAGGCGGCGGTTACGACATTGGACTTCTGAACGTGTGCGTCGCCAACGTGACCATGGCGGCGGGCGACGGCGCCGGCAGCAGCGGTCGCAACATCGCCGACATGTTCAGGCGGCGGGACGAGTTCCGGCGCGAGTTTACGGCGTACGACGATGCGCGGGACGACGAGGAGGAGAAGCAGCAGCAGCAGCAGCAGCAACCTCGTTCTACTGATAGCCCGGCGGCGCCACCCGACAGTGGCGTGAGTGCTCAGGAAGCCGGGCTTCTGGAATCCTCCGCGTCTGTGCTAGACGACGTCGAAGACGACCTTTTTGAGGCGGGCGACGAGACGGATCCCTGGGATGGCCATGACGCCCAGCGCTGCCGGACGTGCGGCCACGCCATACCCACATTTGCCTTGGAGGCGCACTACCGATACCATCTGCTGGAGGATGGATGAGCTGCAATGCTGTGGCTGTGCCGGCCATGCTCTGCGCCTGCGCGCCCGCTGACACAAGCACCCAAGGACAGCTTTCAGCAACGTGGGCAGGAAAAGGAAGAGGTGCAAGGTGACCCTGATGAGCTGGCCAGGGAGTGCCGAGAAGACCTGAGCTGTCGACAAAGGTCGGGCAGGTGACGGGTAGGGTACGACGCCCAGGGGCTCATGGTTGCTGCCCCAAGTCGAATGGCTGGGTACCTAGGCAGGTTCTTCCGGACCTGGAGAGCCGTCCCCGTCTCCGCGTCCCATCAAGACCTGCCATCAAGAGCCCGGGTGCAGTACCCTGTGTTGCCTATCCCGTTCAGGAATCCAGCATCACTTATCCCTCCCTGATTGGGAACCGACCCATCTCCAGCGTCCAATCAGCTCCGTGTTACCTGACGCTTTTGGTGGTTTGACAACGCAGGACGAAGGAGAGGCGGCCATTGGCGTGGCCATCTATCTCTGGCCGCCGATGCAACCCGTTCGTATCATCGGCAGCTCAAGCAAGCACCAGCACCGCTCGGCGGGCCCGTGTCCCCTGCACATCAGTCGACGTAGGTAGGGCGCATCTCGTGCAGCTCAAAAAGGCACGCGATGTGCCCATGCTCCGGCCGCCGTCGATCCAGCGCCGCCCCTGACCATCCCCGATGCGGCATTTGCAAAAGTGGCTACATGGCTGCCATTATCTACGGTTGGAGCCGGCAAAACCCCAGATCATACACCCTTCCAAAATCATAAAGGCTACATTATCAGCCGAGCCCACTCCACGATTTGCAAGGACAAAAGACCTCCCCCTACGCCGAACCTGACGATATAACTGCTCGGGCCCGACGCTGCACATGACCCGGCACAGCCCCGATCTCGAGGGCGTACGAGACCAGTCGATGGCGATGATAGCCGAGGGCGATGCATGTGCGCAAGGCTGGACGCTACCAGGTGGACGAAGGACGCTACGTGGCGCCACAGCGTGCTAATGGTTGTTTAGCGTTGCGGGGTCTCCCTCCGGTTTGATGCGGCAACGGCGTCTGCGTTTAATGTCGTTCCTGACCCATTCTTGCCCACGAAGGACGTACATCGGTAGTCGGCAAACAATTCCAGAAATCCTTCCATCCACCCCTTGAAACCGTCCCCGCCTCGTCAGGTATCAACGAGAGAGAGAAAAGCCTGCACAGAGCGTGACCAGCGACCGGTCAGAGGCGCGCGGCCAGATCATCCTCGAACCTAGCCAACCACACCTTCGAAAAAACTCCGTGCCACACCTAGCCAACGGAACCCTCGGAAAAACCACCGGTCAAGTCAAGAGCCTCAGTCTGCCACCTCACACCCCCTTTACACGCCCACCGGCCACTGAAGACGCCCGGCCAGCCAGCCACACCTGAAGACGGGCGGCCTTTGCCGTCTTACCGAGCCCGGGCCATTTCCTGCATGCTTGGCCTCCGACGAACAAACCATGTACACCCATTGGCTACATCACATACCATAAAAGAGGCGACGTACAGCGCAATGTTTGCCTATTGTTCTTAACCTCTCATCAAGCAGCGTAATATCAACAGTCAAGTCGAAGCCCCACCTTTATTGTTTCAAGCCACCCTTTCGCCATTGGCGTGCCGTGCCTGGGGGTGTGGTCGCGCTTCTCTCCGGGCCTGCTTTTCGGGCCATCCCTGCCGACGCCCTCTGCAGGCCAGGCTCACCGCCAACTCGCGCCGTAAATCTCACGAATTCGTGGCCTCGGTCAATCGTGTCTCGTGGACGAGTATGTGGACGCATGCCACTCGCTGGCACTTCCGGTGTTCGACTGAAGCCGGCGAGACCGCGATCCAGCCGTCATCGAGGCTCTATGCACGCAGCCGTGGGATGGTCTTGGCCACGTCGGAATCTGTCTTGTGTTTATGGATTGTATCAAAGCCAGCCATGTCGTCGCCAGCTGGCCGTGAGATCAGCGTCTCTGCTGTCGTGTGCTCGTGTATATAACCTCCCTAACCTCGCTCATAGCTAAATCGGAGTCCGAGTTAACTACCTAACTCTTCCTCCATCTCCCTCGGCAACAACTCACTCACCCTCTCCTCCTGATCTATCTACCAAACCACCAGCCACAAAGCCATCATGAATCACAACTTCTTTCCACAAGGCCAGCCTAACGGCGCCGGCCACCCTAGCCTCGTCGGACCCACCGACAAGCCTTACACCAGCCTCCTCGAGTGCAATGGTGCGTCTAAATCATATTCTGCCGAGACCTTCATACACGGACGCGTAAACTTATCCATTGTATATAGGCACCTTCGAAGGTCCGTACGCCCTCGCGTACGAGAACCCGCCATCCTCAGCCGCGGTGCATGCCTCCGACGGCAGAGCGAGCGAGCCGACCCCGGATATCCACGGCACTGGGCAGACGGCCACCGCCGAGCTGTCAGCCGAGCAGGCCGAGCATGCCACCGAGCCCGCCCTCCCTAAGAATGGGGTGAATGAAGTGGCACTTCGTCACATCGGGGCATGGGCCTACGAGCCGGGCCGGGCCTAAGTGTCTATGCCCCACAAGACGAAGGTTTGAATAACCTGGAGGACCAGGACCAGATACAGGATTTAATTTTTCACAACTTCTTTTCAATGCACAAAGAGTAGGGATCAGCAGGCTCTACGGCTGTGTATATTTCGAGGCGGCTGCTTCACGGCGGGTTTGTTTGGCGATGCCGCTACTCTCATTGATTGAGGCTCATAATCTGGTCTGGGACAGCACGGATATCTGGTGTTCATGGAAGGAGGTATAGCTAGGATATGGGGCAACATGGAACTCTGGTACGATAGAACCATGCCTTCTTGTAAACGTTCATAGCTATAATTTTTGGTTTTATCCAGAGGAAGAAGGTATTGATGATTCTGCTACCAGTAATCGCCAAGGATGCTCGAAAGCTGGGGCTCACTCGATGCCAGCCAGTCAAATCAAAGAATTACATAATTAACCTGACGACACAGACTCCACTCTAGAGTGATCATGACGGGGAGGAAGAATGATAGATGAATGAGCTCCAAGGGATAGAAGCGAACCGCCTCAGACGGCCCTACATTGATTAGTGAGATGAAATAAAAGTGAGGGGAGGATACAAAGTGCCTGGTGAAGAGAAATATGAGATGAAATTTCGACCACGTCATTCGGAGCATCGGCCGAAGCCAATGAGAAGGCGACAAACAACAACCCTACAAGACCGTAGCAGAATCAGCCCATCCTACAACAGCAACAACAACTAGCCACAAAAGCATACAGCAACAACGCTGAGGGTCACCCTGGGCGGGACGACATCCCAGAGACGCTCGGTCCCCGTCGTTGCCAAAACCGCGCGCCCGGGCCAGCGCCAGCCCCCAGGCAGGGTACAGCACCCGTCCCTGTTGTTGCGGCACAGCCGCATGAGGTGGCCGGCGTCCAATTTCCCATCCATGATCTCCAAAGCCTTCGTGGCGGTGCATAAGCGCCAAAGTTGTCGACGAAGCGGATGTCGTCCGTCGCTTGAACCGAACTCGTGGCGCCTCGCGCAAAGTGCGTTCGGGCCCGAGATGCCGGGCAAGCGGCCACACAGCAGGCGGCCGCGAGAGGGAGGGGTGATGAGCTTCCCATCGCGGTGATACATGACGGCCGCGTGTCGAAGGGCTAGTCGCTGCTGGCGAGCATGCAGATCGGTCTGGTCGAGTTCGTTGAGACCGGTCAGGACGCCCCAGCCGCGACGCTCACGGTCACGGCCACGAGGCAGAGACAGTCGGTGGCGGTGTCGGTGTGGAAGGGAGGGGTACGAGCTGAGCTGGATGTTGTTCTCATCGCCGTGCTGGATGACGTGCGCTGTTTTATTCACACATGTTGGCCTTTGAACCAAAGCGCTGGCCGTGACATGTCATCTGAAGCACGCTCGGCATGGATCCTCTCCGGTCCCGACGGCCGTGGCGCTCGCCGACGAGGCTCGAGATGCCCGGGTGTAGGTACACGACGATCATGTCGGCCACGTCGAGCGAAACTGAGTCGAGTCCTCGGACGATGAGCCACCGCCGTTGTACACGTCGTCGCACATCCAATTCAGATTTTTGCTCATGGTGTGCAGGGAAACGTGTGGGGCGAGACCTGATGATGTCAAGGCCTTGCTGCTGGGCCGCGCTGGACTGGCGCTAGCGCGGCCGGTAGTCAAGGCCAGGGTGCACATTTTGTACGCACTGTCGAAGTGTGTCAAAGCATGCAAGATTTCGGCATCGTCGTTGTTGTTGAGGTGTGACTCGTGGGTGAGGCCTTACTTGATCCACACCGGAGGGCGCTCCGGCTTGAGGTGTTTGGCAGGCCAAGCCGCTCGAGCGAGGCTGCATTCCGCGGAGAAAGCACAGATCTCGTCGTCGACGTCATACGTGAAATTGGGTGCCATCCCCGGGCAGCATCTTGCTCCAGTTCAAACCATCCATCACAAATCGGTCGCGGAGGCCCTGGGAGTAGCCTATCCGTGGTGGCCGGAGAGTAAGTCCGGCCGAGCGCGGTAATCGTAGCCAGCGCCTCTACGGGGAGATGACAAAGGAAACCTTTGCATACATCCCTGGGCTCGCTCAGCAGGAGTCTCAGGGCATTGTTCGCGGACATGTTGGCAGCGGTAGTGCGTTGAACCAGAGGGACAAAGAACCGCTCCATCAGGGCTGACGATCTAGATACGAACTGGTCAAAGTGTCACTGGAGAGGAGAAGCTGTTTACGTTACTCCCAGTTACCCCGGCTCAGGGATCCTGAGACGTGACTGACGATTCGCGGGCCAGGCCGCTGGCCGCGACCATCAGCCCCTTCTCCATCTTCGTACCAGTTGTGTCCCCAAGTCAGTGTGCGAACAGATACACGCGCAGGACGATCTTGAGGCATGCCAGTCTCGGTCAGCTGGACCAGGCAGCCGAGTACCTCGTCCTTGTCTGCTGGGAACAGATCTGTCGGCCTCCGTCGCGGGATATCGACGGTTACACATCGACACCGCTCCCACCGGGCGGCGGCAAATTTTTGATGCTTGGCGCCATTGCGGTGAACGCAGCCTTGCGTATTGCACCTTTGACCGGTGCACACCACGGTGGGCCAACGGGGGCTGCGTCTAAAACCAGATCGCCCTTGTAAAAACTTTACTTTTCACGAGCCTTTTGGGCAGCAGCACAGGCAAAGTAAGTGGACCCAGCGGCGTTGGCAAGCCGGGGTTTGATATCGGGGAACGCGCCGATCTGCTGCATAAGCGCTGTCCACCATGGAGCCAGGCACCGAGGCCACTGGGGTGTTTCTGGGGCAGGCCGTTGGCGTGCTTGAACCTGGCGGTGTCTGTGAGGCTGAACGTGCACCAGCGACATCCTGGTAGATACCGGTGCCTGAACGGCTACCTGCATGAGGACGGTGACGACGCACGCGGTGGTGACACCCAGCCCCCAAAATTTGGGGGCACAGGACACGCCGGCCGACTTTGCAGACCCAAGAGGAACACATACGCCCAGATCGGAGAAAACCGGCGGGCTGTAACATGCTTCGGCCCCGAGGCGGGAAGGATGTCGAGAGTTGCTGAAGCCGCCCTCTCATCCATCTTGATGGACGTGGCCGGGCATGCTCAAGCGTTGGCATTGCCGTGCATGCAGGTTGTGAACGTCAGAGGTGACACAAGAAGAGCACATCTGCATAAGGAGATAAGCAAGGCAGGCTAGGGCGATGGTATGTGCACAACATGTCATCACCGGAATGGAGAGAAGTGAAGATCATTTCCTAAAAGGGCTGCAGAGCTCGGGCCTCGTCGTGAGTCACTGTGCTTTCGACGCTGCTTTTTATACGTGTTGCAGTGCCAACCGTCCCAAACGCGTAACGAGATGGCCGATCAAATTACCTCGTTCATGTATTTTTTGTACCCTCGAGGGCGTTCACGACAACATGTGCAGCTGCAACAGAGACAAGAGTCGCTCCCAAGAGGTATCCAGCTGAGGTACAAAAAAAAATGGATGCTCGCAGGCGCATCATGGTAACTCTTGGGTCGTGTTCCATGTCGACGCTTGTTTGCAGTTTGGTGGGCTTGAGGTTGGAGGCAGCAGCGTCCATTCCTTGTCCACAAACGTAACCAGGGTGACGACCGCAGGGTAGTCGAGCACGTCGACGAACATGTTGAGAACCCGCCCAGCAAGGCGGCAGCGTGCGGAGAAGCGGCAGACAAGACCCGACCGCGCCCACCATGGAGATCCGCTCTTCCACCTTGGCACTGCTTATTTGGGCCACACGCTCGTGCTCGGCAACTAGTGCCGACGATGTGACGGGCCATTTTAGCGGGCCTTGGCTGTTACCAACCTTGGAGGTCTTCCGTGCACCGCGATGCTCTCGTTTATAACGGACTGGTCATAACCGCCAATTCAAGCGAATTTCAGCAATGTTCATCGCACGCGAGACTGGAGGATGAGGCGTGACGGTCCATCGTTGGGAAAGAAGCGAAATCGTACTGACAAGCACTCGAGCCAGGCGCAGGCTCCGAACCGAGTGTCCACAGACCCTCCCCCACCCCGCACCGCAGCAGACATGAATTGTTGGTCCGGAAAGAAGCCGCTACGCCTCTAAAAAAAAAAAAAACACTTTCGGCCCGTGGGAGGGGCTTGAGGCTGAACCCCCGGACAACGCAGACATGGATACCGATCCTCCAAAGTCGGCTGCGGTTACCAACCAACCGCGCCTCTACGAAGAGCCTGCACGGTCTCCTCCCCTCTGGAAGAGCCCCCAGAGGCGAGGATGTTGTATTTTTGGCCTAGAGGCCAGGTGCTCGCCATAAGTGCCGCTCCCGGACGGCCCCAGGCTTTTCAGTCCGAGAAAGACCGGCTCTCAAACGCCCTCTCGCGAACATGCCGATTTAGAGAAGCAGATTGCGTGATTGCTCTCGACAGCACCGCAGACAGCCCTCTCTCACGAGTGGTGTGCGATCCCTGCAACGCTTTGCAGAATGTAGGCGTCACCACTTGGGCGGCCCCGGTGAGAACTCCGCCGCCCACCCTCTCGACGTCCACGGCGGTGATTCGTCGCCGTCTCAGCGTCTAGCAACGCTGCGATAAAGCCGCAAACCATCCTTGGCCGAGATTTAGCCCGCCGTATGCATCACACCCACCTTGCAGTGCTTGCCTGCTCCAACCGCCGTTTCCGCGGCATACTGGTCTTGGCCTTGTCCGTGTTCTCAGCCCAGCGTCAAAAATGCCATGAAGATGTTTTGACGCGGACCAACACAAGATTACAATAATAGACATCCGAAAGCCCCAGAAACCCAACGACGTGGTAGTCAGCGTCAACGAGAGCGGGGTTCCGTAACGACCAAGCATTGGCATGGGGTCCTGTATTGGGCCTAGCTCGGTTCCTACGCGCTGACGCTGCAGCAGAGAACCAGAAAGGATGTTCCTGGAGGCGTCTTGCTCGAAACAAGAGGCGGCTACCGTCTGCCGTAGAATCAAGCTCAATGTCCATCGGTATAGCACAACAGCTCCGCTCTCAGAGATACGCCCACTGTACCATGTATTGGACACACCAGTTGAGGGTGTCAAGGCTGCATTCGTCGGGGGCCAACCAACATCCAAGAGCACGTACCTTTGGGGCGGGTGGCAGACGGTGCACGGTTGGGGTCGCATTTCGATTACAGAACCCAATCGGTGATTGGCAGCCATCACAGCTCAGGCTGGCATTACCACCCTACCTGGCCCGTCCGGGTGACGCGACGGCAGACATGCATATGTTGGACCACAGCCTAAAGTCGCCTTCGGGGCCGATACCGATGATAAACCAGGGGATATCTTGCCTGCCACCCCGCCCTCTGCCTATCTATACCTCCCTCTCCCATCGTTGCACTCCACCGTCCTGCAAACGACCCATCCCAACGCACACCAGCCATTCCACTCTCGAGTAAGTTTGCAACTCTATCTTGGTTCTTTGAGATATCTCAATCCCACCCCGACAGCCTCCCACTAATTGCTTCATCAAAAGACCCAAATAGCTGCCCGCAATGCCTCCTTGGCTACCGGCGGACGAAGCGATGGCGGACGAGGAGGAGGACATGTTGGCGGGCGACGACGCAGAAGCCAACCTGGTCCTCGCCGCGAGCCTCCTCGGCATGGCGGAGGAGGAGCTCTACGTCCGCGTCCACATGGACATCCCAGACTACCTTGCACCTCTAGATCCACCCGGCCGGGGACATCCGACCGACCCGGATGCCGTCGCCGACGCGGCGCTGCTCGATCTCGTCAGAGACCCGTGCTGGATGCTCGTCGACGACAACAACGCAGCAGGAGACGGCGCCAATCACCACATGGGCTGGCCTCCCGACCACGTCTACTTCGACTTCGAGGCCAACAAGGACCACCACCAGCCGGCCCCGGGCATGGCAAACGTGGATCCTTTCGCCGCAGAGCACCTTCCCGATGCTCCCGACCCCATCGCCATGCCCGGACCATCCAGGAGGGCAGCGGCAGTGAACGCCTATCTTACCAACTCGTGGGCCTTTGAGCCGCCCTCACGTGCCGCAGTTGAACTCAACAAGACCGCGGATCTTCAACGGCATGCTCCGCTTGCTCACCCAGCCGCCAGCGTCGGCACCGCGGCTACCAGCATGTCGAACCCTACAAGTGCCCTTGGCCTGGCCACGCTGGGCGACCAGCCGCCCCATTCTCCGGACGGATACCGGCTTGCTTCTGCGGCGGCGGCAGACTCGGCGAGCTCTGGATCTTCGATGGCCGCCACCCTATACACGCCGTCGACGGGGCCCAGTCCGGCTCTGTCGGCTGGTCCACCATTCTCGAATCCAGGACCGCAGGACTTTGGGACCCCGTGGGGTGCCGGCGGCCTATGCTCCCACATGGCGACGCAGAACGGATCAGACAGCATGGAGTGGACGGCGGCCAGGGTAAGTCGACGCAGAGAACCTGGAGTGATGTGCATATATGATACCCTGCCTGCTGACAGATTGGGTGGCAATAGAAGACAAAACGGGGAGCAGACGGAAAACGGCCACGGGAAGGGCAGGCAGATGAAGACCACACGCCGAGCCGTCCTCGCAAGCGCGGCAGGTTCAGAAAGCAGCACAAGAGGACCCTCGCCGGCAAGAAAAAGCGCTGCTCCCGGTGCAGGAAGCCGGAAGACAGGGTGAGCTGCACCACGTCCCACCAGACCTCCTCTGAAACCTTCTCGCCGCGATAGATACTGACACCAAGCCCTCTAAAACAGTGCCAGCTAGACCCCAAAGTCTCCCAGGCGGTCTGCACGCGCTGCAAGACGCTCGAGCTGCTCGCCAACCCCGTCCTGAGCAAGATGCCGTGCCTGCGCTACCTGATCACGGACTCGACGCTCTACCGGGAGCAGAACATGCCGTACCAGGGCTTCTCGCGGCGGTGGCAGAGCATGGAGCTGGTGGACATGGACGCGTGGGCGTCGCCGCACGTCAGGACCATCAAGGCGTCGCAGGTGTCGCCTCACGCGCCGTACGAGATCCGGGTGCGCGAGTTCGTGCCGGTCGAGGGCCTGGACACGATGGAGGAGGTGTGGACGACGCGGCAGGCGGTGCCCAAGCGGCACCGGATCCCGCCGTTCGCCATCTGCGACCTGAAGCAGACGGCCGAGGTGCTGGAGGCGTACATCGACCGCAACATCGGCACGTACGTCAACGGCGTGGTCTACGACATGGACACGCTGCTGTGGACGACGTACCATTTTGCGTTTGCCCACATGGGCAGGGCCAAGGTGTGTTTCTTTTTCTTTTCTCTAGATTCATTCCCTCCAACCTTTTATGCTAACCGCTACTGGTTTGCCGCTAGACCCAAAAAGAGCGACACCTCATCCGCAACTGCTTCCGCCTCTGGGTCGGCTGCCTCAAGAACACGCACCCCGAGTACATATGCGGCGACGACGACCTGGGCGCCGACAAGATCGACGACAGGGAGTCGCTCTTCAACAAGAAGGTGCCCATGCCCGTCATCATGATGGCGCAGCTGGAGCTCATCATGCACACGCGCGTGCTCCGGCCCATGACGCGGGCCGTGCTGCGGTCGCTCAACGACCTGGTGACGGAGAACAAGCCGCAGTACTGGCTGACCATCTACCTGACCATGTTTATCCTCTTGCACTGCTGCAGCATCCTGACGCGGCGCGAGTGGGAGCTTGCCATGCAGTGTGGCTTTATGGTATTTTCTCTCTCTTTTTTTTCTCTCTCTTTTTTTTCTCTCTTTTTTTTCTCTCTCTTTTTTCTCTCTCTTTTTTTTCTCTCTTTTTTTTCTCTCTCTTTTTTTTCTCTCTTTTTTTTCTCTCTCTTTTATATGTATACCTATCCCCTACCCCTTCGCCGAACTAATTGCTCTCTTCCAAACAGGACGAGTTCGCCCACCACCAGAGCGTCATGAAGCATCACGTCAGCATGCGCGTCATGCTGGCCCATTGGCACCACCTCACAAAGGGCATCCGGCCCTTTGCCCACACCTTTGACGCCAAGGGCAAGGAGCAGCTGGCCCGGCTTGCCGACCTCAGCGGGCTCGAGGTGGACTTTGTCGCCCACACGAACGCGCTGATGCAGGAGACGTACAGACGTGAGTGCTGGCTTATACGATACCGCCCTGCCCATCCTCGTCCCCGCGGTTGTTTTTGTATACAATACTGACATACAAAACAAAAGGCCTGGCGACCATGCACCTGCTAAACCACCACGACCTGGTCCACGACCTCTTCTGGGTGTCGCAGCTGTACGTGGAGCGCTGGACGCCGGAGCTGAACGCGTGAGACCGGCAGCTTTTGCTGTCGTGGTCCAAACGGGCCGGCATGGAGACGCGGAGAAGTGCACGTGGCAGGGTTGTATGGGCTCAAGTTTGTTGTTTGTTGTTCACGCATCGGCAGCTGTTCCCGTAGCGTGCGTGTGTCAAACTGGCGCGCGCCTAGGAGGAAAGGAGCACAAATGGGATCACAGCCGGAAGGGACGTGCATGCACACGTATCAGTCCCATGAGTTGCTATATTGGTCTGGGCAGAATGCTCGATAACGTGGTGTAGGATATGGACACTAATACTGGATATGGGTTTTCGAGTTTAAGGCAAGGCAAGGGGTTTGTTTTACTCTCCTTATAGATACGATTTATAATTCGAACTCGGGGTTATCTTGTCATTTCTTGTTTATGCTTCCTTCTCCATTCTATCTCCCTTCCGCCGCCCTGCTCAGTCCATACTAACTTCCTTCACCAGGATGCTCATTCAGCCGTCCGAGAAGCCATGCGGCATGTCTGTTAACCAGCGCGTGGGGCACAGCACTCGTCCACAACCGGCTAGATCACCCGCCAGGAATACAAGGGTCATGCTTCCACGCATCCTCGAGCCCAAGTCTCGTCGTCGACCATTTTTATTTCCCTCACGGGCATCCCGAGGCATCGGTCTCCGGAAGAGGGACAGAGTCACACCACAGCGAAAGAACATGCATATGCTCCGGTCGACGGGTCTCACCGTCTCCATCCAGAGGGAAACCCGGCCGGGGAGGATGCGGAGCGAGCGAGACCCGAGCGGTGGGCGAACTGGTCTGGCCTGGTTGGGTTGGGTTGGGTAAACAGGCCGCCCGGGCTGCGAGCGTGTTCCTCCCGGCACTCCACAGAAAACGTGCAGCGCAGTCTGGTGGTGCGCTGTCGCTTGTCAGGTGATGGACGCAGGAGAGCGGATCTCCCCCACACGGCCAGTGCGGTGAGCCCGAAGTACCTCTGCTCGGGGCGGTACGAGTGCTGACTCGGAGTTCACGCGAACCTTGGCTGCGCCGGTTCATAAAGCCGCACGGTGAGATGCAACTAACGAGGCTTCCTCCTCCAAATCCACACACCCCTCACCCCGACCGCTGCAGGATTGCATCCCCGCCCAATCGTGGGGCTCTCCCACCCACCCCTGCCGGGCGCGACTGCCAAGCCGTCTGAGCATGGCCGGAAAACGAGCGGTGAGGGGCGAGGTGTGGGCCACTGGGGCTTTTTTCCTTCATGGGGGCTGTGCCCGACGCTATTGGCTCACTCCATGGGTGCATCCTGGATTGGGGAGCCAGGGCGTGCATGCATGGTGGACGCAGGTGTGGGGACGCTTTTCGAGGCACAGCCAAAATTTGATCCAGGCAGCCCGCCCTGCCCGCTCGTTTTCGCTGAAGATGGTGTCCGGGCAAAGTGGCAAAGCGTCACGAGGAGACGCCATCTGAGGTGGAATCTCGTCCTTCCCAAAGACGGAGGCCGTCACGAAACCGCTTCTTTTCCTCGAGGTCTGTGGCTGTTTTGTTTCGCCAGATTGGCGATTTTACACGAGGAGGCAGCACAGGGTTTCGCTTCGCTCTTCCTCCAATGCCGAAGCGAAGCCTCAACATAGCACCGACGACGAGGGCCAGGGGCCACCTGCAGAGGCACGACTCAGGCTGGCTGTCCTGATCGCCCCGTTGGAGTCCGCTTACGGTGCATCCCCTCACGGCATTGACCTCAAGGCGGTCGGCAGGTATCACCAGAAGCGTGTGCCGCAGACGGACTGCAACCTTCTCGTCGGCCTAGGCCTAGTTTTTGTGCCGGCGAGTGGGTGGCTGGGCTGGGCTGGTGCATGCATTGGATTGGACTGCACTGCTGTGCTCGATTGTGTGCACTCCAGCTCAGCTCGCCTTGTTTTGTTTTAGAAATCAGGGGCGCCTAAGCGGACGGGCGGCGGCATCTGCGGGGTCGGCGCTGTCGAAAAAAAGAAAATCGGCGCCAAAAAGAAGAAACCTTGCAAAAAACGCACCCGACACCACACATGGAAACCCGCTGGGCTGGCTGGGCTGGGCTGCCGGTCGTCGCGGTCGTAGTAAGGCGACCTAAAATAGCACCTTGAGCGGCTGCCCGCTCTCTCAGACCTGGACCGTTGTAACACGACCGAGAATGAGATTCAATAAGCTGGTCTCGTCCTGGGCGGCCAGCCAGCCAAGCTTTGGCGACTGCAACTCGACAGCCTACGAAACCCGACTCTCTCCCGGGAACCGACCTCGTCGGCTAGCCCTCGGAGACCACTGTAGGTAAGGCTAAGCAGCGCCTAAGCAGCGCAACCCTGTGCCGCCGTAGTCGCCACCCGGGCTCTGCTGGTGCGTGTGGGGGACGACAGACGACCAGCCAGCCGCCCCTTCCTCGTCGCGTCCCCGTTCTCCGTCACTTTTGCCCCCTCCCCCAACCAACCCGTCATCCTATCCCTCTCTCCATGTCGGCAGGGGCCCCCGCCGTCGTCATCGAGGCATTGACCAGACCCCGTTCCGCCACACGGGATGACTGCTGTGACCAAATTGATATTTGCTCGGGATAAAGGGATCTGTCTTCAGGGCCGTCACGAGACCAAGGCGCTTGTTTGATGCATATTCCGAGGCCTGCACTGCCGCAATTCTTTATTTCCCTTGCCGCCGCCAGATGAGAGGAGAAGCAAGCATCCAGGCAGGCAGGCGACCCCCATGCGTGCCACGCCGGGCTCCCTGAGCCATTCCCCGTCCATCGACTCTGTCATTGGGCGACGGGTGGTTTTGCCCGACGAATTAGCAGCCGAAGAAGCACAGCGGAAACACAGAGGCAGACCACGCCGGGGCGGCACGGCATGGTCGTCAGCCGGTTAAAACGAATCTAGGCCTTCTGTGGTGTTACTCTACATGTCGTAAGAAAACGGGAAGACGGTGCCACACCACCTCGATATCCTCTACTTCAGCCTTCCCATTGGTTGTCGACGACATGCGCAAGGCGTGACGGCAGGCACACACAAGCACAAGTGGCAAACATCACGCTTTCTTTTTCCCAATAAAACGGCGGCCG
Source organism: Magnaporthiopsis incrustans (assembly GCA_003049425.1). Lineage (NCBI taxonomy): Eukaryota > Fungi > Ascomycota > Sordariomycetes > Magnaporthales > Magnaporthaceae > Magnaporthiopsis > Magnaporthiopsis incrustans. Next base: position 22,792 of record PYSR01000243.1, read on the forward strand.
AGACAGGTTTGTTGTTTCTCCACCTCCCGGCACTAGCACCCTATCCGGCCAATGAATCTGCTGGACCCTCCTTATCATTTTAGGGTGACATCTTTAGCGCGCAAGCCGATCCCTCCCGGCTTGGTTCAGCCTGCCTGCTGGAGAAAAAGAAGCAGAAAAAAAGGAAAACGAGGCGGTCGCCGCGTGCGTGCTAGCTAGGGCCCTGCCGTGCGCAAGGACCGGACTGGAATGGACGGGCTCCTCTCGGCTCCAATCGGTGGCGAGATTTTCCGCTTTCGATCTCTTGATCCAGTTTTGCGCCCGCTCCGATGCTCCGTTGTCTCGCCTGTGGGACCAGGCAGATCCCCTGTGTGCGTGTGTGACCCTCTTTCGCTCCGGTTTCTTTTTGGGTGGCACTGGCAGGCGACGCCCGAAGAGGCATCGTGGTGCCGCGGGCGGGATCTGCGCTCTCGTTGCTAGTGGCGGAGGACGAAAACGTTGTGAACGGGATGCTGTTTGTATGTATGGGGCCTACCTATCTATCTGGCTGAGACCCGTGGACCCTGAATGGAGGCCAAACACCCTGATCCGTCACGCCCAATCAACGCAGCCGCCACCACTCTCGGCCGGTCGGTCTTTGGCCTGGCCTGGCCTTGCTGCCCCAACCCGACCAGCCGACCACGACAACCGGCCCAAGCGTTGCTGTGCCGTCCTGACTGGTGGAGAGAGACTGGTGCTGTCGCAGCTCAGGGGGCAAACGACAGCGCCTAGAGCCAGGCGGTTTAGCGCTGGCCTTGAAACCCGCCCCGTCCTCTGGCAGCCGGCTCCTTTGTTCGCTCGCTCGCCTCCATCGTCCATCTCTCCCCACTTCCGATGCCAGCGGGCCAGGTGTTTGCGTGAATGAAATTACTACACGAAGCAAGGTACACATGTATGCACTCTGCATCGCTGATGCTGGTTAGGCAGCGTATATTAGGATTAGGTACCTGCCTACCTATCCCACACACACCCCCTAGAGGGAATCGACAATAGGATCACTTGACAGCAGGCAGGATCATCAAACCGACGGCGCAATCCATCTCATCGGGCTGCTGATGGATCAGGGTTCATCAGCAATAGAAACCCAAGGCCAGGCCAGGCCGGCCAGGGGCAGGCACAAAATCTCCATCCCCGGAAGCTTGGTTCGCAGGATCTCACTCAACGCACGTGTGTATGTGATGGGAAGGGAGAGCCAGTCCCGAAATTCGTCATCTTACTGTTCGCATCTCGTTTCCCTCTTGCCGTTGCGCCCCAGCCACAACCACGACTACAAACCCCGTCCCGGTTTGCATGCAGAGGAGATGAATGGACCGGGGACATCATCAACGTCCAGGACACACCCCCGCAGACGTGAGGATCTTGTTATTTACATACAGGAGAGACGATCTCTCTGCCCGTTTTAGGCTGCCGACCCAGACGGAGCACACTAAACGGACCCGACTGGATGTCTCTGGCCCAAAATTACAGCAAACAGCGCTTGCCCGCTTTGGGACCAGGCCCGGTGGCAAAGCACCACCTGCTTTCTGCGTGCGGCCAAGGGTGCCAGGTTTACCGTCCGCCCCTGCTGCATGGGCTCTCCCCGCTTGCGGACCTGTCATTGGCCGTTGGGAAAAGGGTGGGTGGGGAAGCTGCATGCGGTGCTGGATGGGAAAAATGTGGACACCATCCACAATGCACCCCCCCTCCCAGCCCAAGCCCTTTTTCTGTTGACCCTCGCCCTCTCTTTCCTTTCTCTTGTCTTCCCCTTTTTTTTTTTTCTTAACACCTTTTCCCGGCCTCCTGACCAACAAGACCACACCACCACCACGCCTCTCTCGTATCCTGATATCTTTCTCGCATCTCCCCATTCCCATTTCCATTCCACCAAGAGGGATTAACTATTGATTCCAAAACCTCAATCTTTCCCCAACAAACAATCAAAACCCAGCCAAGACTTTACGGCAGAGCAAACTTTTGTTTTTTTGCCTCGCAAAAAGGTTTCGCCTCGACCGGACCTCACTCATTCCTGTTGGATTTTCTTTTTCTTGTCCGAGTCACATTTAATAGCACACGCCACCACCAACACGCCTCGGCACTCTGTTCCCACCACCAGCCAAGACAAAAGGAGTCCCTTCACCGACGTCGCCGACGACCCCAACCAGCAAACGGCCTCGCCACCTGAATAGATAATGTCTTCATACTACCACTTCAACCCCCACAGCCAACAACCCGTGGTGCCCATGCCCATCCTCGGCCCTCTATCCCACAGCCACCACGGCCCGCGGAATCGTCGGGCGCCCAGGCTGTCGGTGTCGCAGAACTCGCAGAGGCAACAGCAGCAACATCAACACCAACAATACCGCGGCGGCTTCCGGAGCATGAAGGAGCTGGCCGAGGCTGCAACCCTCGCGTCGTTCCGCACCAAGTACGAGGCCGGCCGGTCGTTTGATCTCGAGGACGACATGGAGTTCTGCCCAGCATTGCTGACCGAGAGCGACGTGAGTTTTGAATTCTGTGGTACCTGCGCTGGCCACGCGTGACTAACGTCTTTTCGTCCTGCAGCTTGTTTCCATCAACAGCGGCTCGTCCGAGAGGTCGTCGCTGGCGAGCAACTCGCCAACCGGCTCGCCCACCCAGCAGCCGCAGCAGGTCGCGTCCGTCTTCTCGCTCAACTCGTCGTCGCCGCCATTCATCCCGCCCACCTCGTACCACCAGCCGCCTCAGTTCTCCGGCAGTGGCAACCTCAAACTGCACCAGCCCGCCGCCGCCCGCGCCCGCAACGCCATCCCAATCATCAACCCTCTGACCGGCATCACCATGGCCAGCCCGCCGCCGTCCGTGTCTCCCGGCGCGCGCATGCAGCACAGCATGGTCCGTCGGTGGTAGACAGGCACAGACAATTCCTCGCCGTGGCAAGAGTTGAGCGGTCGCTAATGCCGTTGGCGCACGCGTACACCTAATCAACGCTGGCTCATCTTGGCCGGGCGCGCCCCCTCGGAACTTGACGACAAACACATGACGGCATCGATTCTCCCCCTTCAATCAATCCTCACTTCTCCCCTGGCTGGCGGGGTTCACTGCTTCAGGGTCGGTCGACTGGCTCTCTTCGACACTCCTCCCGCGGTCCTCCCCTCTCCCGGGTCGCCTTCTCACTGTACAAACCTTTCGACACATACCCCTTCATTTTTTTTCCCAGCGGAAAATCTTTTAAACCATTTCGGACGTCGAACCTGATACGAAGATAATCGATACCTCGTTGTTTGCGTTATTTTTGCGACAAAATACCACACCGGTGCGGCAGCAACCCCGACCCCGGAAGATGACGGCTCTCTCCCCCTCTCTCGTTTCTATTTACGATACGGCGTTCCAACGGTTTCAATGGCATCTCTCGGCTGCTCTTTTCCATATCTCGCTTTTGCATCGGCGTCGTCGGCACGGCGGAGTTTTTCGCGGTCTCTTTTTTCCTATAGCAGCCTCTATTCCCCCGACAACATACCTACATTAAGCGCGGCGAGTCACGCATGATAAAAACGGCTATTCTTTTTTTCACATGGGTCTGACGAGTTCACCAAAGAAAAGCAACCAGAAGAAAGCGTTTCTTCTCTCCTTTTCTACGGCTAGAAAGGGAGTTTCTTGTCCACGCGGCTGGGGTTTTCGTTCCATCTACCTGTTCTTTTTTGATAAGCGAGCCTCGTTGCATTTTCCTTCTTGGCCCTGCTTCGTGTGTTAATTCTTTCCCTCGGGTTCTTTTCTCTAGTCGGGACAACACTGGACAGGAGGTGGGCAGAGGGAGACTTTTTCTTGTTTGTTGTTTTTCCGGTACGTCGTTGCGCTTTACCAAACCAAAACTGGTCACACGGGTTTGCCAGTCGGTGGTGGCGGAGTTGTGGTTTCGTATTTTGTTTGTTGTTTTCCTATCGGCTTCGAGATTCCCTGCAAATAAGATAACCAGGTGGGCAGACGGGGTGTGTGGTTTTCATACTGGGACGCGATGGTTGCGTTTTTTCAATTTTGGGACTTTCTACTTTTGCCTACTCTCATCGCTCTTTTCTATCTTCCTCTGGATTTTCTTCCCCATCACCGCCTCTTTTTATTTCGGCTGTACCATTTGGGCAACTTTTCGCAGATGGTGTTTGGGGATTAATTTCCCACCCATTCTGCTCTTCGGGTTTGGGCAAACGAGCAAGGGAAGGGTTGGAAGGAAGCATTTTATTTGGGCCAAGGAGTTAGTCATCTCGAGGGCGCAATGTCGGCTCCTGAGGGCTCCTGTCTTGTTCTGTCTGCCATGACCAGAAGATTTGCTTGCTGGCGGCGTGTATGCAAAGATATGATGGTTTTCTCGTTTACGGAATCGACCTGAGCGATGTAATGTCGCCTGCTTTTTCATCTCAACACCTCGTTTTGACGCACTGGACACACTTTTTGCTGTGGATATGATCCGTGCTCGCTCCTTGGGACGGGTTTGGCTTGATGTTCCGCTCAGACGATGGATCCTTGACGGGCGATCATATTGGCAGCTGTTTCACCCGCCGTGTCGCCCTTGGCGTCAAAATCCCCATCTGTCACTCCGTCATTCGACGGGGACGGCGCAGGGCAGGTAAAACCGGGGTTGAATGGTGCCGCGTGTATCCATGGGTAGACGCGTTATGGAAACGGGTTGTTTGTTGTCCTATGTCCGGCCAGTCGGGCACTCTCAACTTGGGTCCCTTTCCGGTTTTCGTGTACATGTTCCCTTGTGCTCCCTGTGTCTACCAAAACTAGGCATTCCCTCCTATCACACCCTTCGTCCGGGGCCACGACAGCTTCAACAGCGTCGTGACGGGTTCTAGGCTTGCAAATCATCCACGGCCCGCGCTAGGTTCATATCCCGGGGGATTATGGTAAAGTTACCGCAGCGTCGGGGTTTGCTAGTCAGGTCTGAACATACATGGCATTCATGACTTCGTTGCTTTAGGACAGCGGTGCCTTTTTATTTTATTTTTATGGATATGGGATTCTTCAAGACGGTGGGGTGCAGTTTATGAAGGAATTCTGTCCGTATGTGCTGGACTGCGGTTGGTACTCATCGCATTTTACATGTATTCCTTACGCATATTATAATTACATACGTGGACAAATGATATTTAATGCTCCGGACTGCCCTAGGCGGGCAGGTAGTAGGAATGGATGTACATATTATCAAAAGTCGCCCGCCGTCCGTGTTGCGTGTGCCGAATGCGTACGTGTTGGACTTGCACCGTCGCAACATCCACCAGCGCGTCACGCCAGCCCACAAGATGAGAAGGGAAGGACAGAAACCGGCACGAGTCGCTTGGGTGCTCTCTCGCGCCTATGTAGGTACGTAGGTAGGCAGACTGATGAGACAGGAGCCCGGCCAGTCATACGGGCGCAAAAAAAAAAAAAAAAAAAAAAAAAAAAAAAAAAAACAATTGTTCATCTCCCGCGTGGAAAGCTCCGCGCCCATTTCTCCAGCCAAGCCATGGCATCACCCGTCTCACGAACTCGGTGACATGGAATGCCAAGACGCGAACGGAAAAGACAAGACACCCGAGCGCCATTCCGACGGCTGCCAGATGCATTCTACACTCGCAGAACAAAAGACACGCGTGTTTGCGGGCGACGCCTCTCGTCAGCACGGTCTCTGCACGATTAAAACGCCATGGTACATGCAGATGCAAGGAATTATTGCCCCTGTTCTCGTCGGTCCGTTATCCCGAGACGTCGGGTGTCTACGTCGCTAACGCACATACGGGCGTAAGAAGATGCAGGCTCAATGAATATCACATCATAATCTTTGTTCCCGTGGGCGGTGAGCTGACGGCTGCTGACGGGGTGTGGGCGAACAAATACACTGGCGCGGCTCGTCCCCAGCGGAGGCCGAAGGTGCGCTGCTTATATCCATCTATCTATTTACAGAGTATGGAAAACACGTGTCCGAGATGCGAGGCAGTACGTCCGACAAATTATGGCAGCCTGCGAGATCCGGTTCTATATCCACACATATCGCCCTAGATACCGCAAAAATGGGGGCCTCCGGGTTCGCGGGGACTGGGCGACGGCATATGCTGCGCGGCCGCTGCGTCTTAAGATGTCCAAACAGATCGCTTCTGGAACTACCCAAGGTAGAGCGGCACCGTCGGGAAAAAGGGACAAGCTCGGCGCGTGTGGAATGGGAGATCGCGGCACGGCTCCGACTCGTTGGAACTGCCAATCTGGATCGCATCCGGGGCGGATTTTCCTAGGCGAGAGGTCGCTCGTACGTGACTGACCCGAGCGCACACCCCGAGATGCCCGCTTGGACGAACAGTTGATCAAGCAGGGCCGGGTAGCCGGGCCTGGATACTCCTCGAGTAACGTCAAGCACACACAGACCCTTTATACAACCATTATTATATCAAGTCTCGGCTCTGGAGCCATGCTCCTGTTTTAGAGCTCGGGTGCTTGAGGGCAATCGCTGGGTCAGCTGGAACCTGGTCTCGCCGGACGCGTGACCGACAGCACAGAAAAGAGCTCACAGGCCTCGTCCCTTGACGAAACGGGTTATCTGTTCTCTGGTGGTTTTGTCATTGTACTGTTCGTGGCACTCGTAGAAGGCCAGGAGCTCCTGCGTGCAGTTGATCATGGCCTCGACGTCGATGGTGCTCTCCGACAGCCAGCTGGCGAACCGCTGCAGCTTCGTCCTCTCCCTGTTGAGCTGCGCCTCCTTCTGCGCCAGCGCGTTCCTGGCCTGCTGCGCCCGCAGGTTCTGCTGCAGCTGCAGCTGTTGCTGCTGCCGCTGGCGGCTCGGGCTGATGGCGAGGCCCCCGAATCTCTGATGGCTCAGGCTGCTGCTGCCGTGCAGCGCCGACCGGGGCCCCGCATGATGCTGCTGCTGCCGCTGCTGTTGCCGCTGCTGCTGCTGCTGCTGTTGCTGCTGCTGCTGCCGCTGCATGATCCGCGAGGCGCTGGCGAGGTTCAGGTTTTTCGGCACGCCGCCGACGAACCCGGCCCCGACCCGGCCGCCGCCCGGGGGCCGCAGGACGAGGGCCAGCATGATGGAGGCCAGGGCGATCGTGTGCGGGGCGTAGAGGAGCGGCAGGTCTGTCATGTAGTGGTCGTTGATGAAGGAGGAGGCGAGGGCGACGTCCTCGGGCGAGAGGTAGAACTTGGTCTGCATGACGGTGAGGGTCCGGTATGGCTGGTGCACGATCATGTTGGCGTGCATCTCCGAGATGAGATAGAATTCGCACTCGCCGATCTTGGGCACGTCGAACGTGGATGCTTCGACTACACGAGGGTCAGCTGGTATCGTCCTCCGGGGCCCGAGTCACAGGGACGGCGTGGCTCTCTCCTCCATACCTGGCCAGATCTTGTGTGTCTCGTTGATGATCAGCCTGATGTGCTGAGGGTTCTCCTCCATCTTGCAGGCGAGGTAGACGGCGGTGACGGCAACGAGGAGCGGGATGGTGCGGCGGACTTCGACGTTGATGTAGAAACGCTTGATGTACGTCTGGGCCGTGGCCATAACCTGCTGTCGCACACCGAGTTTCCTGCCCAGTTTGTTGATCTCTGTTAGGCGTGTAAGTTAGTCGCAGGGCGGCTGCGTCGCGATGCTTGATGCTCGATGCTTGTCTCGCTTACGCTGGTTGAAATAAATGTTCAAATGCCTCCAATCCGGCAGAGGGTACGCCTGCACCAGCGACGGCTCTTCATCCAGGACCGCTTGGCGCTTTGCAACCAGCTCCTCCCGGGTGAAGAGCCAGTTCTTGTGCTGCGTCGAGACCCAGAAGTTGGCAGCCATGGTGCGATCGATCTCGTCCTGTGGTGGGTCGCCTGCAGGCCACGGTTGTCCTGCTGCGCACGTCGAGACGCCAGCGCCCGTGCCGGCTTGCTGCTTGAAGGGTACTAGACGGCAAGTGCTTAAGAGTTGCAGTAAACGGCGACGTGTGCTTTCCTCGATGGAACCGGGTGGCTGGTAAATGGGCGGTAGCGGGTGACTAAGGAAGGTGCCTCCGGGGTTAGGTGATTTAACTCAGCTGGAGAGCGTGGGATGAGTGGACGTATTGGCTGTTGGCCGTCGCGCTCACTCAGCCTGGCCCCGCCCACACAAAAGCCTTGGCCGCCGGCTTTTCTCCGCGACAGGGGTGTGCCTCCATTAGGCTCGGGCTGCACCTTCCCTGCGACGGAACGTTCCTCCAGTTCCATGCGCCTATCTGGGTTCCGGCAGCATTCCATGTTGTAGCTCGCCGGTGTCACCTCTCACAACCACACTCCCAAAATATCCTTTGCGAGGCCTGTGATGGCCTCTGCTGCCACCACGCAAGCCCAGCTCTTTCTCGGACGCCTGCAGGCGCCGTTGCCCGTCGCCCACGCCCCCGACCCTGCCGCGCCGTCTGGGGGCGACGCCTGAGCTATTGCGGCAGGCAACGACACACCGCGGAAGAGCTCCCCCACGGTAGACGCGACATCGAGACCGAGCTGCTTAATCCCGCACCCGAACGACGACGACTATCAGACCCGCGATAACGACCACCCCTGCCAGTCCGCTGTCCCACACTGCGATGGTCGCCCAAAATGAAGATCCAGAAAATGGTCTCGGAGCTTGAGGCCGAGATGGCCGAGTCGCAGAACGCCCGAGACAAGCGCATGGAGGAGCTCTGGCGCAAGCTGGACCCCCAGGGCAAAGGCGAACTGGACCTGAAGGGACTGCAGAGAGGACTAAGGAGGATAGACCACCGTTAGCCTCACCACATCCCCACATCACCACCCCCACCTCGCCTTGTTTCCCTCCTGCCGGCTTCCCTGGGACTGCCTGGGGCGCTGGCGAGGAAGGCAGTGTTGCTGACAGGCCATGGCGGACTCTACGTCACAGCCATGAAGAATGCCGACGACATGCTCAAGGAAATTATCCGAACCGTCGACACCAGCGGCGATGGCAAGATTCAGTACGAAGGTGCGTTGCTTCCCAGCGGCTTTGGCCGGCGCTTGCAAAACCACACCGTCTGCCTCTACATGCCTGCCGGGCACTGGTACCTGGGCGGCTGACCTGGGGGCCACAAGGTTTAATCGTGGCCGAAGCTTGCCGCCGAGCCGGCCGTATCCGGATCTAGCACTGCTCAGTGGCTGACCTCGGGCAACTCTAGAGTTCCGCGTCTTCGTCGAAGCCGCAGAGCGGGAGCTGCTCGCTCTTTTTCGCTCCATCGATAGGGACAACGACGGAAGATTGGACAAGGAAGAGCTCCGCTCCGCGTTCCAGAAGTGTGGCCTGACCGTGTCGAATCGCCGCCTAACGGGCTTCTTTGACGAAATCGACTTGAACAGTGATGGCTACATAACCTTTGAGGAGTGGCGGTAAGCTATAACTTTTACTTTGGGTCGTCGTTCATTTTCCGCCAATTTTTTTTCTTTCTTTTCATTTTGCGTTTCTTTAGTCTTGCTTTGCTGCCTCAATGGCCTCGATCGGTTTGCGCCCGTGGCGTCCCAGCCCGTTTTTCTCGTCTGATCATCGTTTGGTCTCTTGTTTGTCAGTGGTTTGGTTCTGTCCGGACCAGGAACCGAGCTGGTCTCTGTCGGCTCCATCCCTGCCACAAGTTCCAACACCCCGTCACCAACGATTCACCTGCGACTCACTCGCGCCCATTTATAGCATGGGCTCTCTGTCCGCGGCCTTGGTTTCTGGCGGCTCGGGAACCAGTTCTTGCGGGGGCGTCTTCATCTGAGGCGGAACTCAACCGAGCGAGTGAATCTGGTCGGCGTCTTGCTAACGTTCAGCCACCACCAAAGTGACTTCCTGCTCTTCATGCCCAAGCATTTATACGACAGTGATGGCTCTGCCTTGGCCACGGCCTTGTCGTTCTATTCTCACATCGTCACGCTCAACGCCGAGGGCGACTCCCTGGTGAGCGACGACACCCTCGAGGGCCTAGGTACGACAAGCTTCCTTCTGCACGCTCTCTTCGGTTCTATTTTGAGGCTTGTCGAGCCGTCACGGTCGGCTTCCGTGGATCCACTGCGCACTTCCCAATCCAAGGCCCCATCTCTGGACGGTGCCTCCAACAACCCTTCCACCACAAAATCTCCGCGACCTGCTGCGGTGTCCGGCGCACAAACCAAGCCCGCGACACGCAGCGCACGCTCACCTGCGTCGCCTTCTCAAAAACACGCGCCTTCGACGTCACCACCAGCGTCGCCTTCGCCAGGAGCCACCAAGGACACCAAGGACGCCAAGGACTCCAAGGACACCAAGGACACCATGGCTGCGTCTGGATCGGGAAGCGCTGGCTTTCAGTTGGGCGCGCCACGGGTGTCCATATCGCAAGCGCACGACCAGGCCGTCAAAGCTCTCCAGACACGCTTCGCCTTCGGCCATGTCGGAAATTCAGAATCGCTCGGCGAGGACGTGCCAGAGCCGGGAGAGTCGAAACTGACAGATTACCTGCCCGAACCAGGCTACTTCGTTGCCGGGGCGATCGCGGGTGGTGTCTCGCGCACTGCGACGGCACCGCTGGATCGTCTGAAGGTCTACCTGCTTGTCAACACAAAGACTAGCGCGAGCGCGGCCATCTCGGCTGCCACCCACGGACACCCCCTGGCGGCTGTCAAGTCGGCATCAAAACCCATCACTTCTGCCGTGGCCAGCCTGTACAAGTCTGGCGGCCTGCGCACTTTCTTCGCTGGTAAGTGGTTTTCGAGTGTCGTGCGTTCCATTACACAGGCGGTGGCAAGGCTTTCTCTCCCGTCGGAAGAGGAGATCAGCCGCTAACGTGTGCAATGGAAACAGGCAACGGACTCAACGTCATCAAGATCATGCCCGAGACGGCCATCAAGTTTGGCAGTTATGAGTTCGCCAAACGCACGCTGGCCCGTCTCGAAGGCCACAACGATCCGAACATAATAGACACCCGCTCCAAGTTTGTAGCTGGAGGTGTGGCCGGTATGGTGGCCCAGTTCGCAGTCTACCCGCTGGACACTCTCAAGTTCCGCCTGCAGTGCGAAACGGTGCCGGGCGGCCTGAGGGGCAACGCGCTCCTGGTGCAGACGGCCAAGAGGATGTACGCCACGGGCGGCATCCCTGCGGCGTACCGGGGAGTCACTATGGGTCTTGTCGGCATGTTCCCCTACAGCGCCATCGACATGGGAACGTTTGAGTTCCTCAAGACCAAGCTTAGGCAGTACAAGGCCAAGGCGTACGGCATCCACGAGGACGACACCGACGCCGGCTTTCTCGCTATGGGCGCGATGGGCGCCACCTCGGGCGCCATTGGAGCCACGGTCGTGTACCCGCTGAACCTCTTGCGCACCCGGCTGCAGACGCAGGGCACCGAGATGCACCCGCCGACGTACACGGGCATCTGGGACGTGACGAGGAAGACGGTCAAGAACGAGGGTGTGAGGGGACTCTACAAGGGGTTGACTCCCAACATCCTCAAGGTGGCACCCGCTCTCAGCATCACATGGATCGTGTATGAGAGCTCCAAGAAGTTCATGGGTCTCCATTGAGGCGGTATCGATAACTGTCACGGACCGCACAACAAGGGGGGAAAAAAGAACAAAAAAAAGAAAAAAAAGAAAAAAAAAAAAAGACGAGGCGGATACCAGTCCAGCAAAGAGAAGCCTGTCGAGGTGGACATTGAGCGTTATGCATCGCCCCTTCTAGGGGGCCGGCAGAACCATGATCACGATCTGATGACAGCGCGAACCTTGTCGCATGGTCAAGGCGTTTGGGCAAGCGAGACTTGTTATGAACGAGGGATAGACGACGACCACATTTCGTCACCGGCGTTCTCTGTGCTTTTTTATCTTTATTTTTTTTTTTTATCTTGCTCCTGGGGGTTCCTTTTATCTTTACAGCTTCTTTTTTTCCGCGCTGTTACTTTTGCTAAAATTTTATGCGGAAAAAAGATACCAGCCGAACACGTCAAGACGTTCGGACTCGCTTTTGTTTCTTTTACTTGTATTAGCTACGAATGACTCGATGCCTTGATGCTTCAACCGAGCAATGTGTGTGGTGACTTGCAGTAGTGCGACAAGGCAGCCTGGCCGCCAACGTGATGTCGTAGTCTATCCCCTCGGGTGCCGCCGACCTACCGGCCCGCCCATCTTCCTTTCCCAGCTACCCGGAGATGTTTTTTTCTCTATCGGGAATAAATTCTAGAAACTTTTTCGTATCTTGGTGGCCGGTGGGTAGGCCGAAGCACTCCGGAGGATACGAGGAGATATCTGGCACGCAGACCAGGAAGTGAGCAATACACCAAAGGCCAAACATGGGAAGCTTTTTCCAACCTTTTGTTTCTTTTCTATTTCTTTCCTATTTCCCTATATTTTTCCTATATTTTTTCTCATTTCCTTTTCTTATTTCTATTCCTATGTCCTTTCTTTTCTTTTCCTATTTCCTTTCTTTTCTTTTCCTATTTCCTTTCTTTTCTTTTCCTATTTCCTTTGGCCTATTGCCTTTTTTCCTGGTTTGTGTTTCCGGAATGATATCGTCGTTTTGCGCCCGGTTTCGAGCTATTCAGAGGGCTGGATCGGTGTGCTTGTGATACCATGACTGCAGCTGCAAGAGCTGCAGTGCGAGGCCAACATGAAGATGCGGTGCAACCGGCACCAACGTTCGATCCACGGTGAAGTTGGCCCGAAGCTAACGAAGCCCATTCATTGGTGCGCACGCACAAGCAAGACAGAGGTGTTGCAAATACTCGACCGTCGTTCGCCGCGCCCGGAGATGCTTACCTGGGCGCTTACCTGGGTCCTACCTGCCTATCTAGGTACCTACCTACCTGCCTACCTACCTACCTACCTACCTACCTACCTACCTACCTACCTACCTACCTACCTACCTACCTACCTACCTACCTACCTACCAGTCTCTCCCAACAGCCAGCCAGCGTCGCGTTCCGTATGCCAGCCATCCATCCCATCCATCCAAACTTGCAAAACAATGGCGGCAGTCCTGAGCGACATGCTCCCTCGCGAGAAGGGATGCACCCATATCACCGTTGAACGCAAGTACTACCACATCGAGGGACCGGACGCCGAGCGCGACACGTACGTGAAGCGGAGCCTGCGGCCGTCCGAGTGGCAGACCAACCCTTTTGGCGGCGCAGTCTTCATCCCACGCTTTGGGAACGAGCGCATCCTGAACGAGGCAGCCTGCACGCGCTTCATCGCGGAGCACACGGATATTCCCGTGCCCAAGGTGTACGCGTGCTTCGAGGACGACGGCGCCGTCTACCTCGTGCGGGAGCGTATCGACGGCGTTACCATGGATGTCCTGGACGCCGACAAGCGCAAGATGGTCGAGGCCGAGCTGGAGGAGCACCTGCAGACCATGAAAGCGCTGAAATCGAGTGTGTGGGGAGGGCCTTCCGGCTTGGTAAGTCAGGTCGATACTCTGTGCCGCAGGTGTCTGAAAGAACAGTTGCTGATATAATGAATGGTACATGTGTATAGGTTGTCCCACCCTGCCGTCTCTTGGCCAAGTCCTATCGCCCGTGGGTGATGAAGCGCAGACCGGCCGAGGATCTGGTGTTTTGCCACAACGACTTGACCACCCACAACGTCATTGTCGACCCGCAGACGCTCAAGATCAAAGCCATCGTCGACTGGGAATATGCCGGCTTCTTCCCGGCCGAGTTCGAGGGCATGTTTTTCCGGCGTCCAGGCCCTTCGGTGGCTCTTGATGGCGAGGTCGACGATGAGCAGAAGCTGCTGGATATCATGCGGGCGAATCGGGAGGAGGGCATGGGCTGGGATGGAACCTAGCGTAGCCATTGATTGGCCGGCGCCAGCTTCCATATAATCGTGGCCATTCAATGCCAGAGTACTTGCTTTTTGCGTCGTATAACTCCATACAGGCCACATCTCGCCGATTTTGAGGGTTACCTTGCGATAGCTAGGCTCGGTTGGTAGCAAAGCACATTGCCCGAAAGAAATTAGAGGTACACCAAAAGGAGAGTGACCTTAGCCAAGATAAGCACTACTCCCAATCTCTACCGATTTGCACAAATAAAAAAATAAAAAAACGAAAGAAGTAGATAAGCAAAACCTGCAATGCTCTCATAATTCTTATTTTTATTTATTATGCCATGCAATCTGCAAGGGTTCCGTGTGGTTGGTGATAGTCTGTTCTGAGACGTCCCCAATTTCCGCTCCCCACCTTTTTGGCTTTTTGGTGTGCCCCTAATTTTTTAAGAACGTGCCAAGGAGACCGGGCGCTGACAGTTGGGTTCCCCGAGGCCAGGTTGTGTATGCAAAGAGGCAACGGCTTATGGCTTCTTCCTTTTTTATTATTATTATTATTTTTTTTTATTCTGTTTCTGGTCTGGCCAGTCCTTCTCTTGAGCTGATTCACACCGGGAATTCAACCAAGAGTCGAGTCGGTTGATTGCCAACCGGCCGCGCTGTCCACCGCGTCGCCGTCGCCAGCCTTGTCAGCCTCCTCACTTCTCGGGCACATTTCTCCGCTCGTTATGGCACAGAATCTCTTAGGTCAGGCTACCTATCAATGATACTGCTGGTGGATTGCCCCGCCGCGCGGCCCGATCGAGTTTCTATGCAGCGCCGTCCTTGCGGCCGACTGGCCGCAGGCCTGTTTCAGGCCTTGAATCACGCCCAAGCGCCCGTTTCGAAACCATGCCCTCTGCCTTCAACGCTTCGCAACAGCCCGGCCATCTACGAACTTGACGACGCAGCGACGGCAAGCGGCTACCGCCCGCCATAGGACGGCGATATGCCAAGGCAGCGCCAGCAGCATGATGACGAGCGCACTCACGCTCGGCGACGGTTATTTGAGAATTTCTAGGACTGGGATGGGAACAGGCTCCGCCGCGGCAGCCGCTTTGTCCCAGGTTCCCCATGTTCCAGTCGTCTGGGTCCAGGACCCCTCGTTCAAGCACCGCGCGGCAGCGGACAGAAAAGCAGGGGGAGCCCCTCACCCAGCCGCGACTCAGCCCGGGGGCGGCCTCGTCCAGCAGCACGGTGCATTAGCAACCGGGGCCACGGCCGACCATCCCATGGGCTCATCGCCACAACTACAACCTTTTCCGGGAGGGGCTTGTCGTGTCGCGCCCTGAACCAGGCGACGCTGCACCGTCCTTGGCCCGACCCATCATCTCGACGGCTCCCCATCAACTTCACCATCTGGACTCGTCTTCCCCATCTGCTGCCGTAGCCACTCCGAAGACCACTATCGCCGGCTCTGTCCTCAACGGAAGTGGTTCCCTTTCCAACACCATCCATCAAGGCAATCACAGCTATCGCGGCCACCACCATAGTCAGCACGCGACCGCGGACCATCCGCCCTCGGACACCCCGCCAAGACTAAGAGACGACGACCCAGTCATCACCAGCCCTCCCGCCTCACCTCCGGTCAGCCCGCCAAGCCGTCGGTACGCGCCGGTCCAACCGCAACAAGGCTACATACCGCACCTCTGCGGGTCCGGCTCCCGTCGTCGCTGCTGTCGCCATGGCTAGTCATCGCCAAGAGTCCGAGGGGCTCCTTGCTCGGGAGCCCGAGAGCATGGGAGGAGACTTGGAGGACTACATGTACGAGGAACCCGAGCCCAGATGGAGGCAACGTCTACGGAGGCGCGTGCCCTTTGTTCGCTCCAACCTCTGTCGAGGAATAGCCGTCGGGGTGGTTCTTCTCGCTATAACCGGCATTTTCTTTGCCGCCTCCGTAAAGTCATTGCGTGACGGCGTCATAAGTGTAAGTCATCGGCCCTACACTCCAAAAGCACGGCTGAGAAGGCTCTTGATGGGCTCCCGGCTACGACTGCATTAGGCTGACATGAACACAACGGTTGCAGACGCCTGCCCCATCAGTGCCAGGAGCCCAACAAGCTTCCGCCTTGGGATCTCCTGATGACCCGTCGAACCCTGCTGTGCCAAGTCCCAAGCCTGATGCGCCGAGGCCCGATCCCGACGCGGAGATGCCTGTGCCCATGGCCTACCCACCGTTTGACCGCGAGCTCTCTTTCCCGGACAACTCGCGGTGCAAAGATGGGGACTTTAAGCAGTCAAAAAGCTACTTGCTGGATGTGGAGGCCGGCAAGACTCTGCTGGTGAAGGAAGCCACCCTGAACACGGCGAACCAGGGAGGCGCCTTCGTGCAGGTCTACGGCGACGTCGTTTTCCGCAGGTCAGCCGACGGCACTGCAGCCGCCACCGTCCAGCTCAAGGCCAACGACGAGAGCATCGTGGCGAGCCAGGACTTCGACTCGTCGACACAGAGCCTGGTGGTCAAGGCCCCGCACAAGATCCCCTGGAACGACAAGGAGAGGTCGCCATGCCTGCAGGTCCGCATCACCGTCGCCGTGCCCGAGGGTGCCAAGCTCGACAGCCTCCAGGTCACCACGCAGACCCTGGGTGTCAAGTTCCTCGACAACCTATCCATGAACGTCACAAAGTCCACCCTAGTCCGGACCATTTCCGGCCTGGTGGGCGCGGCGGTCAACGGTGAGAATGACCTCCAGCAGCTTGCTCACCGAGGCGGCCCGCGCCACTTCCGGCTCGACTCCCGCTACGTCTCCATCAAGACCACGTCGGCCGACATCGTGGGCTCGTGGCCGCTCTTCGACCTGCTGGCGCTCGAGACCACGTCGGGCGCCATCAAGACGGGCGTCGACCCAAAACCCGCGGACAAGGACAGCCCCCGCGACGCCAAGCTCTTGGTCAAGTCGATGTCCGGGAACGTCGAATTCTGGGAGCCGGTGCACCAGACGCGCCAGGTGCTGTTTCAGCAGCTGGAGATGTCGGAGCAGGCCAACGTGATCGCCACGTCCCCGGCCCGCCCGGCCGAGGAGCTGCTGCCGCCCCGCGAGTACACGGTGGACGTGCACACGACGTCGGGCAGCATCAAGGGCGCCGTCGCCTTTACGTACGCGGCGCGCATCCACTCCACCTCGGGCACCGTCGCCGTCGACCTCCTGCCCGTGCTGCCGGCCGAGCTCGCGGTGAGGCCGACGCGTTTCGTCAACCTCGAGACGACGTCGACGAGCGGCGCCACGGCCCTCCGCGTCCTGGAACCGTTTTGGATCGAGGCCGACAACAAGTTCAGCACGGCACCGCCCCCAGCGCAGCCTGCCCCGCCGCCGCCGCAGCCGCCCGTCGTCTCGCCCGGCCAGCTCCTGCCGCCCCTGAACAACCCAGGGCAGGACGCGGGCGACCCGGAGCACGGCATCGTGGTACCCGTCGGTGGTGGCCCGGTGCTTAACCCGCCCGGCAGGGGCCCCTCCATCATCGTCCCGCCCTCGCCGCTGCCGAGCCAGAAGAAACGCAGCGGGATCGTCATAACGCCCGGCGGGGCCGCGTCGACGACTCCCCTCAGAATCCTCGGGCAGGTCGTGCCCGCCGGCGGTGGCCCGGCGCTCAACGTCCCGCGGGCCGAGGGCTCGCCCGCCATCGTCCTACCGTCGTTGCCGAACCGGCCGGCCGCGGTGTCGAGCACCAAACGTGGCCCGCCCGCGGGCGCCGACAAGTTCCTGCGCGTCTTCCGGTCCAAGCACAGCACCACCAGCGCAAACATTGGCATGCGGCTCCCGCGTTGCTGGGAGGGCGACATCAACATCGCCACGAGGTCCGGCCGCATCGACATCGAGGGCAAAGACGTCAGGATCCTCAAGCAGGCCGAGGACCTGCCTGGGTTCAACAGGCAGGTTCTTGCCCGCAAGGGCGACCAGGACAATGACCACAGCTCGCCCATCACCATCACGACGGTTAGTGGGGATGCCGAGGTGGCTGTCGGCAAGGTTTAAGAAAGGGCGGGCTGGCTTGTGTGACTTTGGTCTTGTGGGCCTGATTTACTCGTTGGGAGGCGTTATTTTCCCTTTAACTCTGGGCGGTTTGTGATACTTTTAGGATGCGGGGAGGTGATCTGCTACATGGTTACGCTGTATTTTCTTTTGTGGTAGCTGCTGTTCTCGGCCGCACCACCTAGCTTGGTACCAGTCTATACGAACTACTCGGTCTGCGCTCGTTACCTCGCAAACTTCGGAGTCGCGATCTTTGGTGTGTTCCGGTGCACAAAGCTTCCCAGAGACTGTCATCGGTGAGTGTCGTACAACGCGGCAGGGCTTTGCCAGTGCTGCTCGGGACCGGTCGGTAGGACGGAATCGGAGCCGGTGTCAATGATTTGTGATACCGAAACGCAGCAAAGGGCTCAAGTACAAAAGGAAGCGCGAGAACATGCTTGTGGACAACTATCTAACACGCCGCTGAGCAGAAATCCTAGCATCATACCTCGCTCGCCGCTCGCCTGCCCACCGACCTAGCCGAAAATGTGCAACTTTATATGGACAACCTGGAAGCTCTGTCTCCGCCAGCCAGACCAGCACAAGATCTTGCTAGCCGTCGCGTTTTGCGACGACGTGCTGGGCACCATCTCGCCGGCCCACCGGCCGCGGCTCACGGGGCCGCAGATGCTGGCGTCCGAACGGGTGCCGTTCAAGATCGCGTTGTTGACCGCGTCTTGCACCAAGAAAAAGGAGACCTGGCGTCGGCAGGGAAGCTACGTGTGCTGCCGCCCCTGCTGCAGGTTTGTGCTGGACAGGGACGATGTTTTGGGGCCGTGGTTGGATGTGGGGAGTCTACCGGTGCCTGTGTCTGGGTCTGGGGGTGACTCTGGTGATACTCCCATGATTTAATCATCTGAGGAGCATGAGCTAAAGCCCGTGACGGTGGAGGAGATGCTGTTCACGACTGTCGAGTTTGCCATGACTGAAGTCACCTTGCCGCCAAGCGCACTCACATCACCCTCACAAACAGGACAAAGAATCGCGCCTTGTTTATTGTTTGCACCAAATCACGATCCAAATGCAAGACAAAGCTCCAGTCAGCAACTCTTTCATAAAAAATCAGGACTCGGTGCAAGCTTTATTCTTTTGGAGCACAATGGCCCTGTTTCCGCTTTTCCATATCGCCGCCTGTTTGTAGTGCTTGTTCGTGCCTTCCGAGTCTGGATGCAAATCCGATATCAGATTTTTCAACGCAAACATGGAAGGAACGGGTCAAATTATCAGAAGGAAGGCAGGTACATTCCCGTGAGGCTCCTCAATGCCGACCTTACCTACCTGCCTCAATAACCTACCTCGGGTTGATTCCTGCCCCAACATCGAACAGGCCCAGGCATCGAGCACGGATACAACCACCCACCATACTACAACCCTTCCGCCTTCTTTCAAGATTGCCACGAAGGAAAGAACTGCCGAAGATGTGCCAGTACGTGTGGACGACGTGGTCTCTCTGCACAGAGACGCCCAACCACGCGCGCCTGCTGGCCGTCACGTTTTGCAACGACGTGCTCATCACGCTCCCCGAGTCTGAGCGGTCGCGGTTCCAGGGCTCGCACCAGCTGGGGGCCGCCAAGATGCCGAAGAGGATCGAGGAGTTCACCTGGGCCTGCAGGACCAAGATCGAGACGCTCAAGATGCAGAAGCCCACGGCGACCTGCCCGGTCTGCTTCAACGAGGGCGTGCTGGAGGACAAAGACATCTTGGGCCAGTGGCTGGATCTGGACGAGCTCCCTCTGGCCGGCGTCATCTCGACTAGGGACTACTGGGCCCAGCTTCTGCTGCAGCCCGAGTTCCAGTTCCTCTGGTTCCTCAACATGCCGATCCTCAACGACCTCACCCTCGCGCGGTCTCGGCCTCAGATCCCTTCCCTTGACCAGCTGGCTCAGAGCGACGACGCCACTGCCGAGCCGCCCCAGAATCAGATGCCTGTCAGCGAGCAGGACGTCCCTCCTCAGTCGCCTCGGCCCTGCACCCCTCTGCACCTCGAGCCGGCTGAGAAGGACAATGGGGAGTGAGGCCCGATTGGGCTTTGATCAAGGTAAGCTAACGCCTTGTTCCAGAATTGAAATATGTCACCGTCCACTTTTGCGTATGTACGACTTACACAGCACACTACCAGTCACTATACGGTCCATCACGTCTTTAAAATTTGGAAGTTTGTCAGTAGAGATGGGCAATTATCTAGGATGGAAGTGCCGAATAGCCAAAGGCACTGCTGTTTAACATAAAAGGATCGATGACCACGAGTACCGGCGAAGTATTCTGAGCACGCACCACCAATAGGCACGCTTATGGACGACGATCCGCTTGGATGCGGAGTGATTTGCAGGTTCCAGGGTTTCGCCCCACTGGCTGAACCGCCGAGTAACGGCGCTGGCACCCTGGCACGTGCCGCTCTGACCCTCCTCCATGTTTCTGGGCTGTCAGCTGCGCGTGTAACGATGCCTAAGGAGCGGGAGCATGCAGAACCAGAACCAGATGTCTTTTTCTCCGGATATCAGATAAAGCAGGTTATTCGTGGTCCCAGCCAAACCCCTACTCCCGCTCCGGCAACCCTACGCCAGAATGGGATGATGTGAGCGAGCGAGTGAAATATGGAGATCAGGTCAGGCACCCTCCATCACTCAAGCGGGGAAACCCGGTTGAAAATGAACGGGAGGAGGACCCCAGCGCTAGTACCCATGTGGCAGCCCAGGGTCGAGTCGTCCCGCATAGGTCCAATAATCATCAATCCAAAGATCCTTCCCGCGGCTTCATGGTGAGCCTGGCGGGACGACGAGGCAGGCCGGGGAAGGCTGGATGGAGATTGAGGCGTATCAATCACGTATGTCACATCAGTCGCTGCCTCCCGTCTTCGCGTGGCCTTGGGTGCCCTGTCTCCATTCTGGGCTGTTGGCTCACTCGGCTTAGAAGGCCCGACAGTCCCCGCAGCATCACGTCCAGCCTCTTCGCTTTCTTCCCGACGCTGAAAACGCACGCCGCCGAGTGAAGATAGAAACACTGGGAAAAATAACTTCGCTGTTGGGTCTGGAGCATTACGCAGCAGCTTCTCGAGTCTCCGTTTGTTGCTTTTTGTTTTTGTTTTGATTCCAGCAAAAAACCTTCTGAGGCGGCCCCTTTTTCCAAAGCCGGAATCGCCACGGCAAGCGCTGCACCAAAGCTTGCGCGCGCTTCAGCAACGAAGCCTCGCCGGCAGGCCCGCGCATGAACCACCATCTTTTTCACATCCCGACTCCGCAATGTCTAAGAGGGCGCGTCGCCACAGAATAAGTTATGGTTAGTGCATTCCGGTCTCCCTTGGGGTTTCCTTACCTTTTTGCTCCTTTTGTGATTTGCTCTATTCTCCCTTCCCAATTGTCTGCGCTGTTTACGCCGCGTAGGGAGCTGCCTCAGCCGCTAACACCCAAACAGTTCTCGAGCTAGCCGGTTCCCAGTCCGGAGGCCACCGCTTGGGCGTCAATGGCCTGGCCGTCGACCGCGAAAATGCCATCCTGTACGTCCCGAGCCGAGCCAGCCACTCCTCCTTGCGCTTCTGCTGCCGGCCCGACCTCCTCTGACCCTCGCTCCTCGTGCGCGCCGGCTGCATAGATACTCGGGCGGCCGCGACGGCGTCGTCTGCGCATGGGACCTGGACCTCGACCTGACAAATCCTCCCGCCGCCGCCGGAACCACGCCCTCGTCCTCG
Source organism: Magnaporthiopsis incrustans (assembly GCA_003049425.1). Taxonomy (NCBI): domain Eukaryota; kingdom Fungi; phylum Ascomycota; class Sordariomycetes; order Magnaporthales; family Magnaporthaceae; genus Magnaporthiopsis; species Magnaporthiopsis incrustans. Next base: position 44,242 of record PYSR01000243.1, read on the forward strand.
GCCCTCGACTCGAGCCCGCCTGCCGCCTCCGCCGCCGCCAAGCCGACGACCAAGTTCCGCGGCCAGACGCAGGCTCACACGCACTGGATCAACGACGTCGTGCTCGCCCAGAACTACAATGCCTTGGTGTCGGGGTCGTCGGACCTCACAGTCAAGGTCTGGCGCCCGCACGCCGACCCCCGCGAGGAGCCCGCGACCATCGGCCAGCACGCCGACTACGTCAAGCGCGTCGCCATGCCGAGCCAGCAGAGCACCTGGGTTGCGTCTGGCGGCCTGGACCGCCGCGTCTTCCTGTGGGATCTCAGCGGCGCTGGCAAGACGCTCGAGATCGACACCAGCGGCGACGAGGTGGTCGAGAAGGGCTCCGTCTACGCCCTGAGCGTCAACCACAGCATCATCGCCAACGGCGGCCCCGAGTCGACGGTGCGGCTGTGGGACCCCCGCACCGGCCAGCGCATCACCAAGTTCGTCGGCCACACCGGCACGATCCGCGACATCCTGGTCAACGACGCCGGCGACACCGTCATGACGGCCAGCTCGGACCAGACGATCAAGGTCTGGAGCGTCACGGCCGGCCGCTGCATGCACACCCTCACCATGCACAACGACAGCGTCTGGTCCTTGTACTCGGACGACCCCAACCTCGAGGTCTTCTACAGCAGCGACCGCTCCGGCATGGTCGTCAAGACCGACGTCCGCGGCACCGACGGCGAGTACGACGACGGCCTCTCGCTCGCCCTCGCCCAGGAGACCGCCGCCGTCAGCAAGGTCGTGGCCTGTGGCCGCCACGTCTGGACCGCCACCGCGAGCTCGTCCATCAACAGATGGTCCGACGTCGACACGGGTCCTGACGTCGCCCTGCCCGAGCCCTACCACACCCAGTACCAGCGGCAGCGGAGGCCGTCCATCGTATCCACCCTATGCCCTCCCACGACCGCTAGTCCAGCTCCTGCCGC
>PYSR01000244.1:0-45005 GCA_003049425.1 Magnaporthiopsis incrustans
TCAACGCCCTCGCAAAGCAGCCGGTCCTGTCGGAAGCGGTCGTCGACGCCATAGCCAGGCTGCTTGGAGATAGTAACTGGAGAGTCCGGACAGCCGCAGTCGAAGCCCTCGCAAAGCAGCCGGTCCTGTCGGAAGCGGTCGTCAAGGCTATAACCAGATGGCTTGATAAAAAGGAGCCGCATGCTTGGCTTCCTGCAATTGAAGCCCTCGCAGGCCTGCCGGCCGCGTTGGAATCGGCCATTAAGGGAATAACCAAATGGTTCGACGACGAGGATTCGTACATACGATGGTTCGCAATTACCGCCCTTAGAGACCTGCCGCACCTGCCAGAAGCGGCCATCGGCGCCATAACCAAACAGATCGAAAATGAGGATTCGTATGTTTGGTCCGCCGCAGCTGATGTCCTTGCACGCCAGCAGACCGTGCCGGAAGCGGCTTTTAAAGTTTTAACCCAACGGCTTGGGAGCGAGAACCCGGATGTTCGAGCCGCCGCAACCTATGCCCTTATAAACTTCCCGGGCCTACCGGAAACGACCGCCGAAGCAATAACCAATCGCCTTGAAGACGAAAGTTTAAAAGTTAGGATCGCCGCAGTCAAGGCCCTTGCAAGACTACCGGGCTTGCGGGACCTGTCGGAAGCGGCTGTCGGGGCTATAGTTAAGCAGCTTGAAGACCCTTACGGGGGTGGACAAAGCGACGCAGTTAATGCCCTCGCAAAGCTGCTGAACCCGTCGGAAGCGGCCGTAAAGGCTATAACCAAGTGTCTTGAAGACAGGGACCCGTACACGTGCTTCATCGCATGTGAAGCCTTCGCAAACCTGCCGGGCCTGCCGGAAGCGGCCGTCAAAGCCCTAATCAAACGGCTCGGAGACGAGGACGGCACCATTCCAAACGCCGCGTCCAGCGCCCTTGTGAACCGGGCGGATTTCTCAGTGAATCTTCTTATCCAGAATGCAGAGGCTTTCTATAGGATCTGGCTGAGGCGGAGCTTTGGAGAACATTTCAGTTGGTACATAAACGGCGAGGTTTGCCTTGACATGCCAGAGGGGTTCAGAACAGTCCTTTCTGATCACGATCAGGTGCATCGGCTTCGAGAGGCCATCCGAGCAGCACAAGAAGCTTTGGGGGTTCCTGGGCTATAGGGACACTGCGGAATTACGGCGTTACACCACGGGAGTTGGGGGGGATAGATGTCACGGAGCAATCCCGGACCAGGGCCGAGCCTGTCATAGATGACTGCTCGCCCCCGTATAGACAGGGGGGTTTTTTTTTTGCCTTCATCCTTTGCATAATAATAATCTCTTTTCCCAAGACGTAGGTGGAGCACCCTTGACAACAGAATAGTGGATGCTGTTGGCTTGTAGTAGGAACGTTGTGTCTTCGATCGGAGGTGATTGCTTCCGGGTGAAGGCACATGCTCAGCAGGCCTGCCACCATTCCCCGATGGTATCTCATTTTGTTAGCGGGAGAGGCAGATCGGTGGTCGGCATCAGCATGAATAGAAGCGAGAAAGAGGTACCTACCTAGCCCGCTCGACGCCGCGCCATCGCCTTGCCTCGAGGGGATCTTCCGCCTGTGCGTGCAGGAAGCGCACCGGGCGGTGCTCACAACTGCCAGCGCAAGCATGGCTTCAAAACGCCGTTGATTTCCCCAGTATCGGGGCGTCCACGTTCACATCGGGGACGCCCGCCAGCCTACTGGTCGGGGAGGTACCTTCCCTGCCGGCCCACGGGCCACCATCGATTCTAGCCGCGGCGGGCGGCGGGTGCTAGTGGCGGTGTTTACCTCGTTCCAGCGTCTTCACTCTCGTCGACCTTGAGGTAGCCTCCAAGCCAAGCCAAGCCAACCACCCCTAGTCCACAAGAGGATTCCCCATGGCAGCCAGCCTCCCTTCATCCTCGTGCGCCCCATCTGTAGGTGCCAGCTCTAAAAGGGGGGGGGGGGAAGGAAAGGGCTACTGTACAGAACGAGTGGTCCGAACAATCCACGTAGGTATGACCTTCAAATTACTAGCAGCTACCGCGTTCACAGCTTGTGGTGTCTTGAGACTGGCTACCGCAGCGGTAGCCTTGGACGTCACGGAGCGTCCCGCGCTCTGGGCTGCTTTTGTCGCTCCTAGAAATCATTTTACTGCGTGTGACAGAATCGACAGAAGCACGGTCGTTCAAGGGTGTGGACGATATTTGGTACTGCTGCGCTTTCACTCACGCTGTCGTTGAAGAGCATGTTGTCCAGAAATGAGTTAGCCTAACGCCCGCACTACAGCTGCGTGGGTCACAGTTTGCGGGGAACCGAATGGATCAGCGGCGGCAATCCCAAAGGGCACCTGCTCAGCTGGCGCAGACCTACGTCTACTAGACTCGGCAGAGATTTTAGGGCGGGCGCTTGCGGCATCCCGAAAAGGACAGGCCGAAGCAACTGTCGGGACTTCCTGGTCGACCGTACCACAGCCGGTGTGACGTAAGGCGTACCCTGTACTCGACTTGTGCCGCCGGCCCCCGCCCCGTCTCGCCGCGATAAGGTTCCCCACCGGTAAACCCGTCCGGCCACGGCGTTGGCTCCCTTCATTGTTCCCAACCACGAGACTCATCGGGCTAGCCCCTATCACCCATCTAGCCCCTCGTTGTCCACAAGGTACCTTCCCAGCTGTCGGCCCACCTTGTCCACCTCTCAATCCCGCACATATATCCCTAGACCGACCCTCGCCCCCTCCCCCAGGCATATACCTAGGCAGAGGCAGCAGGCAGGAAGGCACCTAGCCAGGAAGGCGACGACAGGCGACAAGTTGTATCATCTAAGGTAGAGCGCCACACCCGTAGATACCTACCTAGAGCAGTGCAACCGCGGCAAAAACACACCCATCCGTTCTCGCGCAAAATGGCGTCTACGGTCCGGAGCGGCTGCGGCGCCGCCATGCTGCGCCCTCTCTACCGCCCCGCCGCGCGCCTGTCGTCCAGGCCAGCCCTAATGACGGCTACCGCCACCCGCCGGCCACTGACGGGCACGGCTGGCTCCAGACCGTCCTTCTACTCGTGGGAGCCCGAGGGCCCCTCGGTCCGGACGGAGATACCGGGCCCCAAGGCCCAGGCGGCCATCGCCGAGCTGGACCAGGTCTTCGACACGAGGAGCCTCAACATGCTCACCGACTACCCCGCCAGCTCGGGCAACTACATTGTCGACCCGGACGGGAACGTGCTGCTCGACGTCTACGCCCAGATCGCCTCCATCCCCATCGGCTACAACAACCCGGCCCTGCTCGAGGCGGCGCGCAGCCCCGAGATGCTGCAGGGGCTCGTCAACCGCCCCGCGCTGGGCAACTTCCCGCCCCACGACTGGGCCGAGGTGCTCAAGACGGGCATCCTCAAGGTGGCGCCCAGGGGACTCAACCAGGTCTTCACGGCCATGGCCGGGTCCGACGCCAACGAGACGGCGTACAAGGCGGCCTTCATGTGGCGGCGGCAGAAGGAGCGCGGCGGGCGCGACGTCGCCTTCACCGAGGAGGAGCTCTCGAGCTCCATGCGCAACGAGGCGCCCGGCGCCTCGCAGCTGTCCATCCTGTCCTTCAAGACGGGCTTCCACGGCCGCCTGTTCGGGTCGCTCTCCACCACGCGCTCCAAGCCGATCCACAAGATGGACATACCCGCCTTCGACTGGCCCCAGGCCAGTTTCCCCTTGCTCAAGTACCCGCTCGACCAGAACGTCGAGGAGAACGCGGCGGCCGAGGCGGCGTCGCTGGCCGAGGTCGAGCAGCTCATCCTCAACCACCCGCTCCCGCCCGCCGCCGTCGTGGTGGAGCCGATCCAGTCCGAGGGCGGCGACAACCACGCGACGCCCGCCTTCTTCCGCGGCCTGCGCGGGCTGACGCGCAGGCACGGCGTCCTCCTCATCGTCGACGAGGTCCAGACGGGCGTCGGCGCCACCGGCCGCTTCTGGGCCCACGACCACTGGGACCTGCAGGACCCGCCCGACATGGTCACCTTCAGCAAGAAGGCCCAGACGGCCGGCTACTACTTTGGCGACCCGGACCTGAGGCCCAACCTGCCCTATCGCCAGTTCAACACCTGGATGGGCGACCCGGCCCGCGCCCTCATCTTCCGCGCCACCATCAACGAGATCGAGCGCCTGGGTCTGGTCGAGAACACGGCCCGCGTCGGCGACTACCTCTTCTCGCGCCTCGAGCGCCTCGCGTCCAAGTACCCGGCCGAATTCCAGAACCTGCGCGGCAAGGGCCAGGGCACCTTCATCGCGTTTGACAACCCGCGCCGCGACGAGTTCCTCAAGAGGGCAAAGTCGTTCGGCATCAACATTGGCGGCAGCGGCGCCTCGGCCGTCCGCCTGCGGCCCATGCTCATCTTCCAGGAGAAGCATGCCGACATACTGCTGGAGGCTCTCGAGAAGATTGTTGCTTCGTGGTGAGGCGTGTGTCTGTATTTGTTTATCATGTCACGAATATCCAAAGTCTGCAATGGAAACTATGATGTTTGTTGGTCCCAAGCTTTCAGATACCACCAAAAAAAAAAAAAGCCTTGGCTCGATTCATCCATGTAATACGGCGCATGCTCTATGCCGCGACTTGCAACAAACACTCGTCAAGCGTCTGCGCTGCCAGTCCACGCTGTGATGACCACGGATCGTATAACAAAAACAAAAATGAATACCAAAAAGCTCACTCGGCTGCCCCTTCCTTGAGGGAGCCGAGTTACGAAAACCCAACTTGTTGGAGGGTTTACTTCGGATAGCTCTAAAGTCGCCGTCAACGGACGGATTCGAATCAGCGAGCTTGGGGTTTCCCGGCCCTCACCCGTGGAAGAAAGTTGTGGTAATTTTTATACCACGGTTGTACCCATTCAACCACCCGGTTCGCCGCTGTGAGCCGTTGACAATCTGACCACGGTCGGGGCGTATAAGGCCTCCTGAATGATTTCTTGCTGGTCGGCCAGCCGAGGGTTGCCCAGTTCGAGTCCGGCATAGGCACGTTTGATGCGTCGTTACAAAATGAATCGTCCCTGCCGCTTTCGTCCGCGCGTGCATAGTGAATGGTGCTACCAGTAAGGGACGCGCAAAAGGCAATGAGTGGACTACAATACAGCCAGCATCCGATGACGACGGTTTTGAAGACGGGACGACAAGGAAAAAATCTCCGCTAGCGTGGTCGTCCAAGGACCGCCGACCAGGTACTATGGTAACAGCCGATAAAATGACAGATCAAAGGACGAGGAGGATAGACGAACATGACTAGATGATCATCTCCAGAAGCTTTGCTCTGTTGTTTTGGTTCATCATAGCTGCTCGCAAGACCTAGGTTGGTAGTTTGTCCCACATTTCCTCCTTGCCATCCTCCCTTCCAGAACGCCAATGCAAAAGAAGAGAAAGAGACAGACAGTAGAAAAAATAATCGCGTCCTTGTCCCCGCGTCTCCATTACGTCGCTCATTCTTCGCTGCGACTCCGCTGGAAAATTCCCTCAAGGGCATCCTCCGACGAAAAAAACAACGCAGTAGTACAGACAAGCATGACGGGATGGTCGAGCTTTGTTTCTAGCAAATAACAGGAATCCAAGCCGGGCTGCTTATTGCGGGCCAAGGTCATCGTCATCCGGCTGGTCAAAGAGGAAGTTGGCGGCCAGCTCCTCGTTCTTGTCGCACGCAAAGTACGCCTGGATGGCCTGGTCGCGGTTAAAGCCCAGGCGACATAGCTGGCAAGGTGTGGCATAGTTAGCACGAATAGTACTGTTAAAAGCGCCCGGAAAAGGGAGACAAAAGACTCACCCGCTCAATAGCGTCGCGCTCCTCCTCGGTGACAGAGATGGCCTGCGCGCCGGGGGGCAGCGGCACGTCGTCATCAGCATCCTCGCCCAGGAGGCCGAGGAACTGGTCAGGGTTCGCGGCGATGAGCTGTGCCAGCTGCGGATTGCCGGCGCCCAGCTGCTGCAAGATGGGCTCCAGCATCTGCGGCTGCTGCTGGACGACTTGCCGGAGCTGCTGGAACTGTGCGTTGTTGCGCAGGAAGTCGAGATTGCCGAATGCCTGCCCACCCGCGCCGGCGGCACCTGCGCCAGCCGCAGCAGCAGCAGCCGCCGCCGCCGCCGCCGNCGCCACCGCCGCCACCACGGCCCTGCTGTGCAGCGAGGTCGAAGAGGTTGACCGCATCGCCGCCGTCATCACCAGAGGGGGCCGCCGCGGCAGCACCGCCGGAAGGCGCAGCAGCTTGGGGCGCTGGTTGGCGAAGGTTCTCGGGGATACCCTGCAGACACGAGCATGTTAGTACCAGTCGGTCTAGTCAGGTTCTCCAAAGCCATGCAATGGAAATCAAGGCAGCAGCGGCATAGGCAGGCGGAAAAGAGACTATCCTCCTCTTACATTCAGGAGATACTCGACGGCACGGTCCGGGTTGAAAAATGCGGCGCGCATGGCGGCGTCGATCTGGGAGCGCTCGAAGCCCATGGCTTCCATGTTGGCAATGGCCTCTTCGCGCGCGGCACCAGTACTCAGCATGTTCGGGTCATTGAGCTGGCCGGCGTCGCGCTGCGGCGGCGTCGGAGTTGCCGGGACGGCGGGGCCGGAGGAGGCGGCGGCCTGAGCAGGAGCGGCGGGGGTGGCGGCCGAGGCCTGGGCCGCGGGCGTGGCAGGTGGTGCCGCCGACTTCGAGGACTCGGCTGCGGGGGCCGGGGCGGGCTTGGGCTGCAATGCACGACAGTCAATTTTCAGCTCCTTGCCCGGCACGCCAACGGATGCCGCCGGACAGGCGGCATCGGATCAGTGAACGAGGCAGGAGTGCCAGCTCTCACCTTGTTCACCACGCAGACGACGAAGCCCTTCTCCTCGATCTTGTACGACTCCACGGTGTCGTCATCCTTCAGGATTTTACCTGCGCCAAGCCGTGATTTGTTAGATCCGGACACTGACGCAAGCAGCAGCTGGTTGCTGTTTCTTTTGCGGCGGATTAAATAAGGGCTGCTCACCCGAGTAGATCAGCTTCTGGAGCTTGGGGTCCCATCCTCGCTCCTCCGAGATCTTCTGCTTGACGGCCGAGATCTAGCACAACATGACCCATTCTCATTAGCTGTTGTCCCCCTTGTGCGCTCCCCCGTGCGACTCGAGAGCGGGAATTCGTGGGCACGGGGTTTTGGCAATAGACGGGAGACCCCGTCTGGCGAGGCGACGGCCAGGGCGGGACGATGGCGGGGTTCTCCATACCAGATCGGTCGGCTCGACTTCGATGACGAACTTTTGCTGCTTGAGGTCCTGCATGCGTGAAAAAGATCGGGCGAGTCAGCAGATGCGCGCGCGAGCTGGTGAAGCGAGAAGAGAGGCGGCTTCGCCGGCCGGCCGGCGATCGCAACGGCGTCGTGGTTGGGGGTGACTCCAACATCCAGGGCCGGGGGAAGCTAGCATGGAAGTGAGCAATGCGCACGGCTTACCTTGAAAGTGACCTTCATGATGGGCAGGTTTCGTGCGGAGGGTGCTGGCGATGGTAGGTGTGGTGTTTGGTACGTTCTGTCGCGAGACTCTGCGGGTTTTCTGCTTTTCGGGGAGGAAATTTGGTTTGCCGCTGCGCCCACAACAGCAATCGCCAGCAGGCAGAAAATGTGCACAGTTGAGGTGAGGAGGCGAGATCGATGACCTGCTGTAGGTCGGGACTGGGGTCCTGAGCACCCCGTCGTTGAACGTGAGTGGAGATTCAACGCCAATCACCGTGGGGCGGGCCCTGCAAACGCGCACGCTGCACCGGAGCCTAACCGGGCGCGGGTCAGAGCTTGAGGGTGCACTGGCGGATTCCAAATAGAGCTGTGAGCAGCAGGATGGAGAGAAAACAAAAAAAAGCGTATAGAAAGCATAAAAGCTTACAAGCAAGCACAAAGTCATAGAGTAAATAGGAAAGAAAACATATGGGAAAAAAGAACCGGACACGAGAAAACGAAAGAGACGGTCCGACCACACAGTTGTGTAATGATGGTTCCAAATCGGAACCGAACTGCACGCCGACGTATTTCCATCTGCCTGCCCGCACTGCCGCGCCAGCGACATCATTTCCATGCTTGTCCGTCCGCCGCATCAGCGCCACAAAGCGGCCCACACGCAGCACGACTTGACGCAGCTGCGCAGCCCAACCCGACCAAAAGAGCCGAGCCCCGCCTGCACCTGCCGCGCCTGTCCTTCCAAAGTAAGGTTACGTGTGCAGGCGTGCAGGCGGCTCTGATTGGCATCACGAAGCCCTCGGTGTTGCGGTTATTTCTGCGTGGAAAAGAAGGACTGGAAACCATCGCCCGCTCTAGCGATCAATGCGCCATATATGCGGCCAGACGGACAGACCCCCACGCGCCATCACCAATCACTCGCTTTTTCTACCCTCGACTTTGCCACAACTTTGGTCATGATTTTCCACCTCGAGCCTCTTGTTAGGCGTGGGGTATTCGACTATTTTTTTTAATACATTATCTGTTACTTTTTTTCTCGTACAATATCTAGTAGTGCTTTTTGCTCCCGTCACTCCCTCGCAGTAGCCTCTTGGCGATTCTCCAGGCCTAGATGCCGAGACTCATCCAAGGCAAAAACAAAGGAAAACAAGTCCATCCAGTGGTGTCATCCCTCCTCCTCGAACCCGACGATCAAAGGGAGACATAATCCTTCCGTGGCCGACAGAAAAGAAAAAAAAAAGACATCAAACATTAGGACAAAAAAAAAACGAAAAGGAAATATGTACTCGATAGCACATGATATAGTATGGTATAGGTTCGTTCCCATCCCTCCCAGGCATCGACGCCGACTCCTGGACCGCCATACACCTGCGCCTCCCAGGGCTTTTCCTCTCCTCTTGAAAGAACCGAAACGCCTGAAACGCAAGTTGGGGAATCAAAAAAAGCAAGATGAGCAAAACATAAGAAAAAATCCTACCCGCACATAACGAGATCGTTTCAGGGGTTCGTAAAAGCGTCACGTCGCATATGCCTCCTCCGCCGGTGCGTGGCCACTACTGCTCGTCCGCCGTCTTCGCTCTGCTGTTGTAGCGCTGCAGGCTCGTCCGGCACCCGGCCGTCATGACCCAGTCGGGTATGGGGGGTATTGTTGGTGTCAGCTGCCTCTCCGAGTCCGAGTCTGATGTCGAGGCTGCTTTCCTTTGCGACTTCTTGTCCCCCTCCTCTTCTTCTTCCTCCTCCTCTTCCTCTTCGCGGAGCTCCAGCTCGGCCAGGCGCATGTCGTCTCGCGGAGAGACGCCCCCAGGCCGTGACCTCACCGAGGCAAAGTCCTCGACGCTTCCTTGCCGGCTGAGCGGGCTCGAGGCCTGGGGCATGCTTCCGCTGCGCATCCGGCTGCTTATCGACAGCGACCGGATGCTGTGCGAGTCCGAGGCCAACACCTGACCGCCGTTGGGTGACGCCACCACGATTGTGCCAGGCGTGGCCAGCGGCGGGGGAGTGGGCGAGTCGGAGCGAAACAGTGGGTGGATGTGCGACTCGCTCACGGTTATTTGCTGTGTGAGGCTCCCGGTGCTGACCCGCGCCCGCAATCCGACAGGGCTGTAGCTGCGAGCCCTGCGCGGGCGCCGCGGCGGGGGAGCAAGCTCTAGCGGGGATCCCGGGCTGGGGCTTCGGCTGGTCGTGGGGCTGGCGGGGATGGTCTCGAGCAGGTGCTTGCTCGGCAACGTCAGTACCGTTCCCGTCGTCGTCGTCTGCAGCACCATCTCCCGGCTGCGGGGATCGACCGACGACGTGTCCCACGAGTCGAAGGCATCCTCGCCCGCGCTCATCCTCTCGCTGTTTGCGCACGAGTCTACCGACCCGGTGCGGCGCTGCGACTTCTTGCTACCGCCGCGGATCAGCCTCGTCTTGGAAGTGATGGGGCGCACGGCGTGCGAGAAGGATGACCGGAATGAGCCGATGGTGTCCGCCGTCGAGCGCCCGCTGCTCGAGCCCGGCGGGGTCGGCGAGCCCACGGAGCGCTTGCGCGGCCTGGTCGCGGTGACCGGGCTCGAGGTCTGGCTGTATGGAATGGACTTGATCTGCGCTGGCGACCTCTGGCTCCCTTGCTCCAGGTCGTCGGTGGACTGTCCGATGCGGAGCATCCTGTGTAGGGCGAAGTGCGCGATGAGGAAGATGACCTGTAGAGCCGAGGTCACACCAAGGGTCACAGAGGCGCCAATCAGGAACGGTATCCTGGCGGATGCCATGATGGTTTCGGGCAGGCTGCCCGCCGCGTTGTTGAGGAACACCATGGCGCCCGCCGATACGGTGGTTGACGTGACCCAGATGAGGGTCAGGAGCGCAAACCAGATGGCGCCGTGGCTGCCACAAGGGTTCTTGGCTCGTCGGTCGACGTAGAGCGAGAAGATCCAGGCCACTATGGCAAGGACGACCGCTTCGAGCACCGCGGCAGAGACGGCGGTGGCTCGCAGCGGTGTTGATGGTGTTGATCCCAGGGCTCGTGCCAGGATTGCGTGTACCACGACTAATGCCGCCGTGGCCACCATGGCTGCGGCGCCCAGCAGCGCTGGTATCCGTCGGGTGAAGCTCATCTTGTCTATGAGAGCTTTTCGGGCTATTTGCCTTTTCTGGTCGGCTGTTGATTTTATGTATTTGTTTGAACCGTTGGCCCAAGGAGGCGTCGAGCAATCCAGCGCCCGAAGCCAGGAGAGAATCCAATGGATGCGGTGCGCTGAGGCGGTCGACGCGAGACGGCGAGAAGGTCGAAAAAAGTCGACCAGCGAGGCGATCGTCAGGCAAGGATCTACCTTGACCTGCCGCCCAGACGTCACAAGCCGGAAGCTGGCTCAAAATAAGGAGACGGCAAGACGAGAAGGAAACTTGGAATCAAACACGAGGCACGGAGTACAATCTGGGTTCGGTGCCAGTCAAGGTTGAGAGCTTGCCAGCGGGTGGCACAGGACGGGGTGTGTGGCCCGCGTAGTTGGAGGCTGATGGATAGAGTCGTCGTAGTCGACGGGTCGTCGCCAGCGCGTGGGAGATGTGGCAGAAGCGTGCTTGCGCAGTTGATATGGCTGGGGTGCTGTGTGTGAGCCGTGTTCATGGAGGCAGCGTTGATTGGGTCTGGTGAACTCCTGATGGGGCAGAACCGTTGACCAGAAACGGCAGCGATGGGCTAATAACGAATGACAGCTGGGAAAACTGGACGAGCTTGTGTGGAGGACGTGGGCTTTGGTTCGTCCCGGTGTGGCCGTAATATCAGGCCTTCGTGGAACCCTCTCTTAGTCTCGGTCTCACACGTCCTGCTCGGCCAGGAAAGTGCGGTTTTGTTCTGCCAAAAGTCTAGGCTGTCCCGAGTCCCACAAGGCGCAATGCGGGAGATCGAGGATGGCAAATACCTATGCGATGCGCAGAGACAGGCGAGTGGGAGGGGAGAAAAACAAGCGGCAAGCACACTATGGATGATGGCTTGAACGGCGTGCTTGGAAGGCTTGGTAGGGGGGGTGGGCGACGAATAAGGCTAAATGCGATCGTGCCCAACGCGTCGCGCATGGAAGAGGATGGGCAGTCCCGGGTTTTGTTGGTTCTCTGCGATCCGGATCTGGGCGCAAATCAAGTCTCGTCGCATTGGTGGGCGACCTCAGGACGCCGGGGATGAGAGTCGCAGCAGGACAAGGGGGTGTGTGGATGGTCTGCGGTGGTGTGCTGCTGTTGGTGTGGGCGTGTAAGATCCCAGCAGGGTGTGTGCCTGCAAGCTTTGCTGGGATTAAAAATCTCGCACGGGCCCCCGCGCAGACAAGCCAATGCAATCTAGGCTTGGTGCAAGGTACCAAACTCTATGTTTTGTTCGTGGGGCCCAATGGAAGGTTGTTTCTTGGTGCTGCCGACTCAACTTGCCGTTTAGCGCTCCTCGGTCGATTTTGGTCTCGGAGGAATGTTTTATCCAAGAATGCGCCCGATCGATTCCTCTCCTCCGTCTCCCTTCCTCTTCGCTGGGCACGCCCTGCTGCGGCTGAGCTTGTTTTCCCGTTTCTTCGTTCCAGTGGTCGGATTGGATCGTCCAATCAAAAGCGGTGGCCAGTCTGCCAATTTTGGATCCTCCGCGATGTTTTAATGCGCCGAGCTCAGCTGATGATGATGGTTGGCGGCGTGGGGGACGACGTTTAAGTCAGGCTGTTTGACGCCACTCCAGGTGCCGGCAAAGACTGAGAATTGAAGGCAAGCGAGTGAGATAGGGCCAATGGCGAATCCGGTGAGGTGTGGGGTAGAGAGCAAACGAACGAATAGAGAAGAGAGATAGACACCGAGAAGGGTGGTATAACGAGTGACTGCGGCGCGACTCTCTTTGTTGTGCAAAAGTCCACCGAGGGGAAGCAAACCAGGAGACAAGAGATGGAAAGGACGGACCTTGGTGGAGGGGGAGGAATCTGGGAGTTATACCTCGCTCTTGACCTGACCTGCACACCACGTATGCAAGTGGCAGAGCAAGAGCGGAAACCCGGGCGGACCGGATACATACCCTGCACAAGTGGTTAGACCCCGGTGGTGCAAGGTTGCGCACATATGAATCCTAGCTCGTTTTCACCCATCCCACGCAAGTCATGGCTTTTTCACCCTTTCCTTTTTTTTTCCCCCTGTCCGTCGAAGATGGCGACCTAGCCCCATCTGAATTCCCATGTGTCATGTAAAATAAGGGCCATAGGGCCATGTGCCACTGTATCGCAATATATGGCCTCCTTGTCTAGGTCCCTCGGAAGACAAATCCAAGCCGTCAAGAAGGCCCCGCCGTGGGTTGTTTTTGCAAGGAAAACAGTGTCTAGATCATCGCATCTCCTCCAGGGTAAGCCACGGTCCCGCTACACTGGGGGCGCGGGCACTCGAACCCACACGGCGAGCAGGGCAACAACCGAGCAAGGGGAGGGAAGGCCCGCCTTAGTGCTGGATTGTAGGTGATGAGGAGAAACAAGAAAAAGAGGCCCGAGAGGCACAGTCATATCGACAGTAGGTGAGGCAGTACGTACGGAGGTGACGGAATCGAAAAACGACCCCACCCTTCTCTTCCTGCCCTCTTCCTTCTCAACTCAGCTCTCGCGTGGCCCACGGCAGTCTGGGATCTGATTCGCCTCCGGTGCTGTTCCCCGGGCCGAGTGGAGACAGGGGCCGGATGTGGACGGGTACATAGAGGCGCAAAGAAGCAAAAAGCATGCTGGCAGGATACGTTGCCGCCTGAGGCGGCGTGGGCGGTTGTGCTGACATGCTGGTCATTTTGCGCGTCCCGCGGAAAGGAGCGTCGCAGCTTTGCTCCTCCGCTCCTTTCTCGTCCTTATCAACTGGGATCTCTGTTGCAGGCACAGCTGAGTACCGATCTTGATCATGTCGGAATGGGTACCAAGTTGCTTCCTCCTGCTCTCGCTCCGGAGTTTGACCTTTCTTCGAGCCATTGATCATTAGTATGATCCAGACATATGTTTCTCCATCCAAGAGGTTCCGGATATGCACAGGAAACATATGTTTCCAAACATAGCATCTCCGTAGGAGGGAAGGGAAATGAATAAAAGTAAAGTTGTGGAGTGCTGCTGCCCTGGCATCTTGAGCCATTTTTCTTCTTGTTCTTTTTTTTTCTTTTTTCTTTTTTCTTTTTTTTTCTTTTGCATCCTGCCTGCCCCTGCCGAGGCCGGGAGATAACGTTGGTCGTCAGGCCTGGTTGGGCTAAAAATTGGGGCGTTGCCAGGCACCAGGGGTGCAGGCTTGCTTGCCCGTGCAGTGCAGGCAGGTAGAGACGGCCCGGCACTGACGATGACGTCTGGGGGAAAGCGAGAAACACGGCCAGAAAAAAACGTCGGCTTCCATTGGTGCGCCCGATTCAGCTGGGAGGCCTAGCCAGGCCGTCTTCGTCTTGGTTTGTGCCTGGGCTACCCAGCTGATTCGCATCAAAATTCGCAATCCCGATTTTCTGCACGCACCGACGCAAGGCACAGGTGCTATTGAGGCTGCAAGCCCGATTAGGCAAATGTGGCTTTTTCGTATATTTCGCCTGTCTCACCCCAGTTGTCTTGCCATCGCAGCATATCGACGGATGGCTGCGCAGAACTCTGTGAGACGGTAAAGACCCCGTCCAGATAGGTGGCTGCCTCCGCCTTTCCGCGGCCCCGAGAGGTCCTGCCCCCTGCCAGGATGCACATAGGATACGCGCGCACTCGAAACGGATGAACGGACGAACCACGGCTGTACAGGCGTTCGGGCGGAGCGCTATGGCCAATTTGTGAATGCTCTGGGGTCCCCTGTTCTTCTGCTCGCAGTCGCTCTGCCACCGTTTCTCAGTGTCCGTGTCGGGTTTCTATTCTTACACGCGCGATCTCAGTGTGGCTTTCTAAGCAAGAACCAAAATCCCCCGACGGGGCTTGTCCGTGTCGAAGAGGAAAGAAAAAGGCAGGCAGAGAGGAAAACTGTGCGCTGCAAAAACAGTGCCCAGAGGTGCCATTGAACTGTACCTCAAACAAACTAGCAAATTACAACGTCGGCAGCAAGCCGCTATCTATTGGTCGGCAGGCTTCTGGCCTCTCTTCCTCCTCTTCCTTCTTCTAATCCTTCATGGGCGCTTGGACTCGATGTCAGAAGGGCCCAGCATAGAATCGGAATACCTATCCCATCAATGCTCTGTTTTTATTTTCCTAAAAACAAACCCGGGTGGCTGCGTAGTAACCGCCGTTGCCTCGTGAGCATCGTCGCCATGGAGTCCACTCGCGGAAAAAAAGAAAGAAGAAAAGACATAAAAGGGATGATGCATGTTTCGATTTTCCCCCGCACGGATTCCTCTGCCCTTGCAGCTCCACGAGAGATGCACCCAAACTGGGGCGGAGTTGACCTTTTGATGGCCCGCCAAACCCCGCTCGCCAGGATCTGAGCTTCTTTTTCCCTCCGGGCTCCCTCGCTTTCGCAAGGCGTCCACGCCTTTGCAGGGTTGGTCTGGATGAGACAACGTGGGCGGTTGCGCAAGCGAGGCGCGGGGCTTGGATTGAGATGAAGTGAGCTGCACGCTGATGGGGTTGTCAAGGTTCAGCTCGGCAAACGCAAAAAAACAAAAAGGAACGCAGCCCCGGATCTAATTTCCGAACAAGGGCGCAAGAAGCAACGCAAACCCAGGAAAGGACGAAAGTAAACAAAAAGTGATAGCAACGCCCCCAAAACATAAGCCCACATCCGGAGAGAAGTAAACAATGCTGCACAGGACAGGATCAGCTTGCATAAACAAACAAAACAAGCGAGCGACGACAAGGTGCCTCTCCAGTCCGTCCGTGCTCCCGTCTGGATCAATGTCTGACTCTGCCGGGCTGATGCGGCGTGGGGGATTTGCTTATTGGGGTGGGATGCCGTCATATGATAGATAACTGTCTCTTGAATTTATGTCCATGAATCTCGGCCTCTGCCGACCAACCAAGGCAATATATTTAGACATGAAACGGTGTGTGAAAATGCCCGATGTTTCCCAAATGTTCTCCAAAGCCGGCACTATTGGATCTGACCGGACCATCGTAGGGCTGTTGGCATGTCTTGGGGACTTCCGAGGTGTGTGTGGAAAAAGGGTCCGTTTCGGTAGGGGACAATGGGTGTGTGGGATCTCCCATCTGCCTGTAGAAACCCGGAACCGGGAGGAGGCTCGGCAAAACAAGCAAACAAACAAACAAAAAAAAAAAAAAAAAAGATCTGCCAGCGTGCCATCATCTCGGTAAATCGCCGCTAATCGCCGGCCTTCGTCCAGCGTCTCAGCCGGCCCCGGGGTGCTGTGTCTTCGCTCTTCTCTGTGCGGGTGTCGCTTTCGCTTGCGGCTGTGCCCAATTTCCAAGCTCCACCGCTACCTTCGATTTGGCTACCATGGACGGGAGTCCGAAGGGGAGAAAAGATTTTTTATTGCGACGTGGAGGGTGGCGGTAGGAAATGACGTGAGCCATATTTTTTTTTTCCTGTCTGCCCACCAAGTTCTTTCGTTTCGGTGTTTGCTTGCGAAATTCCGGTACGTACGTCTTTCTTCCTCTGCGCCGTACCTGCATATCAGATGGGCTAATAATTCGCCAGGGCTGTGCGATTCAGGTGGCTGCGTCTGCTCATTTGGTAACCTAGACGTCTCATCCATAATTGCCTGTTTAGGAAGGCTCGTCCCCATTTTGAGCCTCACAGCTGCCCGACTCCTGCATTAGGGTGACCATATTTACCATCAGATGGTTGCGTCTTGCTATTTAGCATGCAACAGGTGAGCCACGAAGCGGGCCGGTCACTTCCCTCTGTGCGCACGCAATGCAACATCACCGGAATCCTTCTGCTCCGTCTGCCGAGCCTACCATCACTCACCCGCGTCTTGCAACCCCAGGACAGAGATCACCGCTGGACCGAGCGCCCACTGACCGAAGACAGACCTGCCCGCCTGCCTACGTGCCCCCCGGGCGATGAGGAAGAAAGGCCGAGTGCTGTGGGACCCTGATGCGCTGGTCCTGGTCCCCCGCGTTGAAGCCGGCTCGAGCACGCACAACAGGCCTCCGACGGCGGGCGGGAATGCATTCAAGTGGATGAGGTGGGAGGGATGCTTTGGCGGTGAAGGCGCTGCCGCCTCTGCCGCCAAGGACACACGCATATCGACCACATCCACGTACCCCCTGTTCGCCTTTGGCTTGCCCGTCCTCGCCGGAGCCGGCATCCGTCCTCGCAGCCGAGGATGCTTCCTCTCTCTCCCTCTCTCACAACCCTCCCCGCCCGAACAAGGCCCGGATACCCCAGCAGTGCAACGGCCAGCACGGCATACGTACAGCATGCTTCCTGGTCAGCTTGGGGGCGGAACTGCTGGGACGAGGGGAGGATCCGGGGTTGGACGGGCCACCCACGCACCGTCTCAGCCGAGCCGGCACGGAGAAAGAAGGACAAGCAACCCTGTTTCCATGTTCCTGTTGCCTCGGGCTGTGCGCATCGGGCATGTTGTTCCCTGCCTCGTTTGTGCGTTCGACCAGGGAGAAATCAACTTTGCTGCACAGATCGCAGATGCATCCGGCCGCAAGTGCGGGGAGCTGCGTACAGCCTGGTTCGCATACCTTGCCCATCGGATACGGGCGATCGGACAAACGGCATTGTTTCTAAACTGGGCTGACTCTCTGTCCCGTCTAGCTCTGGCCCTTCCGGCACCTTCCGTCTATCGGCATGGTGCTGCGGGGAGATGGAAACAATTAACCGTGCAGATCAAGCGTGCCGGTCGGTCTCGCAATCTCGTACCAAGGAGAGGCCTCGATGCTTGCCCTATGGTGCAACACTTGGCAGGGTGGACGGCCTATCTCTGCAGCCGTTCTTTCTCTCGGTCTCGATCCCCTTAGCTCACATCTCCCCGCCACAGGTTTACTCCTGTGAGCCATAGCCTGCCAATACCGCATGATAAGGACCGGTCCGGTTCCTTTCGCGGCGCAGCGCCATCGTATCTTTATGCGCCAAGGGCTTCCTCACACCCGTTCATGTTAGTGCAGATCCAACGTGTTCGAGAGTCTTCGATCTTGAACCTTTGTTTTTACACGTGCTTTTCTACGCCATGCCATTGGCGTGGCTGGTTGATGTCCGTTCGAACGATGAGCTTGTTTTACATCCTTCGTTCTGTGCCTCGGAGCGCACAGCCTCGTCCAATCCGCTATTCTTCATAGTCTGTTTGAGAAGAGGCGCTTGGCCTTGCCTAACCGCCCCAATGCCCGTGCCTAGGAGGGCGATGGATGCGGGGACATCGTGGGAGAAAGTCTGCCCGTATTTTAGGTAGGTGGCTGGTACTCAACACATCCTGTCGTTCCCGATCGTTGCCTTGCCACGCATGTCGTCACTCGCTCCTGATCGCAGGCGGCTAGTGGGCTGGTCGAAGCACTAAAACGCCTCTGCCATGAGCCTAAAAGGTTTATGTACACTCGTGTTCTGATATCCGGGGTCTAGAACGTTTTACACTTGTGTTTTAATGTCTGATACTGATGCGTTGTTGGATCTGTTTCACGCTCTCTTTTTTTTTTTGGCATCATCTCGAGGCTGGAAATGAATCCTAGCCAGACGCCGGCACATGCCGCCATCAACGACCGTCCATTCATTGCGGTATTCCCTATTTTACCATGCATCATGCGCAATCTCCGGAATTGCAGCGGAGCCAACGGGCAGCCTCTCGCAAAAAGGTCCGGCTTATGTGGGCTTTCGGAAGGATGAGAAACCACGAGGCTGCATCGGACGCCTATTGGCCATCGCGAAATGCGTCTGCCAACCTCCGCCAAAGCTCGGGCCAGCCCGCGCATTTTGCCGAGTGGTCCGGCAAAACGGCCAACATAGCTGCAAGGCGAGAAAAAGCTGCAATATTCCCCAATCCATTATCATCTCCCCCTCGCGTCCAATAGGATCAAGCCGGATATGATTTGCCCAAAATAGTGCGTATGGCTGGCTGGCCGGCGACGTGGAGCCAGCCAAGTTTTGAAATGCCCCAACTGGGCAGTTTCATCTCCTGATAGGCTGGGCTGCGATGTCTATCCGCGTTACAAGAAACCTAAGACCCGACGAACCGACGGACCAATGGATCGGAATTCGATACTATAGGCTTAGAGGGATATGATTTGACGATGGGATTAGATCAGATATGGCCGTTATTCTGTGTTGGCCGCAAGCTTTTGAGCTCATCTACCTCTATCCAGCTGTGACTTTTCCCATTCGCTCGCTTCTAGCGCCAACACTCACAGACAACATGCCTACGTAGAAGGATTGATTTCAATGTGACGGCACTGGGGTAGCGTTATCGTATGCAGCGTGGTGCTAGCTACCTAGCTCGATACAATATCATCGTGCATACCCATACAATATGTGAACAGAAGGATGTGTCTGCCGCCGAGACGCCTGTGAAGTACACAACCAGTCTCCAAAAGGAACCCAGCCTGACCATGTCCAGTACCCAGAGGATAAGCCTCTCATAAAGCCTGTGATAATGAGATCCCTGCTGTATCCCGTAAACCAATTCCATTCTGTGGTGAGCCGATGGGCGGTAGCAAGAAAATCTGACCAGAGGCGTGTCCCTGGAACGCCGCCGGTGAACAACAAAACCCACAACAGAAAAACGACAACAAGAATCGAAAGCAAGGAAAATGTGTTTGTAAACAGAGAGACAGAGAGATGTTAGAAACGGTCACGGACCAATCTCTCGCCGTTCGGAAGCCCACCCGTTTTTGAACCAAATTTTATGGCCACCGATGTTTATCATGCGTTTCTTGTCTTACAGCCTTTCGCAGAGCGTGTCATGATCCGGTCTCGCCGGAGCCAAAGAAAAGAGAGGGAGATGAACGAGGGGAAGGGTGGAAGTGGCTAGGAAACTGCTCCTCGCCCGGTTGCCAGGACTAAGGGTCCCGACCGCCTGTCGCTTCGAGATAGGCAGGACATGTCCGTTCGATAAAGATGCCAACAATCACAAAAGACTCCTGAAAATGCTCCTTCCCGTCACGCCGGATTGCTGACCGGCGCATGCGCATTAAGATTATGCCCATTATTTTCGTGCTTGAGGTGCTCGACTGCCGGCTTCGTCTGAGCACCACCACCACCGCCACCACCACCAGAGACGCCATATATCCTATGCCCGGTCGTCGCCGCCTGGGCCGCGGTTGGGCTGTAACGCGATGCTGCTGCAGCTCTCGCCGTCGAATAGTCCATTTCCGGCTCGGGCGCTGATATCAGGTTGCTGACGGAGGGCGACCGCTCCGAACGTTCAGAATTCTTGGTTTCCCGAGGAGGAGGAGGAGGCGCCCTCGACGCTGTCGAGTCGGAGACAACGCGGGATCCTCGTTTGTCCATGGCAGGGTAGTCTGAAGGGGACGTGATCGGGCGCCAGCGCACGAGACCACTCTTGTTCCCCTCCTCTGGCCCCACAGACGCGCCTGCCGCTTGAGACCTTCCACTGCCCGCTGCTGTTGCCCCTCCTTTTGGCGCTCCGTAAGAACCGGTGGCCGCCTGGTAGGGCGATTGTGCAGCAGGTGGTTGGGGCGGCAGAGGCGGCGGCGGTGCTGCCGGATTCTGCGCAGGGGGAGACGGCACCGATGTTGGACGAGGGGGAGCAGGGGCAGCCTGGAAGGTCGGTTGCGAGGCTTGCGAGGGCATGGGCGCAACCGGCACATATCCGGTCGACGCGTTAGCGCGCGCCTCCTTGTCCGCCTTGGAAGGCCGTCCGCGTTTGCGCACTGCACCAGCTGGAGACGCGACGGGAGGACTTGCAACAATAGGCGCAAGAGTCGGATATCCGTTGGGCGCGGGGCGGGGCTGGATATTCCGCGGCAGGTTGAAGGGCACGGCGGATGACGGCGGTAGTGGTTGCGGCGCATGGAGGGGCGGTGGCTGCTGCTGCTGCTGCTGCTGCTGCTCAACAGGACTGATGGCGAGCCGCTTCGGCATCGGCTCATTTAGATCATCGATGGATTTGCGTTTCAGGTGAGGGATTGGTATTGGCGGCTGTTGCGCCTGGACCTGGAACATGGTCTCGTACGCCCGGATCACCTGGTTCATATTGCGACCTGACCAGGGGATGGCGCGTTAACAAAAAACAAACACAAATGAATACAACACCAGAAGACCGCTGGCCGACGTGGACAAGCAGTTCGTGCCCGACTTACCACCCGGCAGCTGCATGGACAGCCAGTCTGGTTCGACATTGTATGACCTCACAAAGTCGACCAGCGTGCTGACATCTAGGCTGCTGACTTTGATTATTTCGGCGAGGACGAAACGCTGTTGGCAATCGTGCCGGAGGCGCAGAGGCCAAGGCATGGAAGTCAGAAAAGAGATGCCCAAACCAGAATCCCGCGGGGCATCGCAGACGGGCCAAAAAAAACCCCCAGACAGGGTTTACGTTCAGGGCCGAGTTTTGGGTGGTGGGAATGGAGGGGCGGGCGGGCGCATGGCCCGAGAGGCACGGTATCAGGAAATATGCAAAGCTCACCCTCTCCGTGTCCGTAAAGGAGGAGTCCATCTTTGGAGCACTGGGAAGAGCGCCAGGACGAGGCAGCTCGCGGCGGGGGAAGAGGAGAAATGATAAAAGAACGAAGGGAAGAAGCGAGCGTCAGGGAAGATGCCAGGGCGGGCGCGGTTAGTCATTTGAGGCGCAAGGTGACAGATGGAGCCAGAGCCAAGGGCCAAAGAAGGCTGGCCCGAGAACCTTGTAGGAGGCTCGCGGCAAGTGGCGAACGCGGACGGACAGGGTCACGGGGGTTGCCTGAAGGTGAGCGTGAGCGGGCAGCCAGCTGATTATAGCTATTAAGGTTGGGGGAGGACCCCTGCCAGGCGGCCGGAGGAAGGTCCGTGGAGAGGGAGAGAGAGAAACAGTGAAAAGCCTCTCTGCGTCGTCTTTCCGTCTGGCGCTTC
Source organism: Magnaporthiopsis incrustans (assembly GCA_003049425.1). NCBI lineage: Eukaryota > Fungi > Ascomycota > Sordariomycetes > Magnaporthales > Magnaporthaceae > Magnaporthiopsis > Magnaporthiopsis incrustans. The sequence goes on from PYSR01000244.1 coordinate 21,310, forward strand.
TCCAAGCGAAAGCATGGAGCCACTGCTTGTCTGGCCGGCGGCACCGAAATCTCGTTTCGGAAGTTGGATGGGAGCACAAGGAGATCGAGAACAGACAGAAAAAGAAATAAAATAAAATAAGGAAAAGACGCGAGGCCCCACGACAGCTCAGTTGCCGATGCCTCGAAACAAACAGGGGAGGAAAGCAGCCGTGCTCGCAATGAAAGAAAGGGAGGAAAAAAAAAAAAAAGAAAGAAAGAAAAAAAAACCCACGCGACTGGCCGTGACAAGCGCGCGCCTCTTTTTGCTTTTGATTTTTCTCTGCCTTTTTTTTTCTTTTTTATTTTTCCCCTTTGTGGCTTGTGATTTTTATTTTTGGGTTTGCTGCGTGAACTTTGCACCTTTGTTCGCGGGGTGACTTTTCTTTTTTTTCCTTCCAGGTCTGAACTTTCCTGTTTGTTTTCCAGAGACGGAGAAAGCAGCCGAGCGAGATTGCAGCTTTGGACGGGAACCCTGGCCCTGCCTGAGGAGTGGGTGGCCTGGCAGTGTCTGCAGGGTTGCACAGGAAAAGTGAAAAGGGGAGACGCGATGTTTGCGGCTAAGACCCGGAGACTCTTTTTAGGTAGTGGATCGTATTTTTGGGTGGTGAAACCCGGGGAGAGGAGGGACGAACAGCGTCTTCTTGAGGTCCGCGACCCGTGTCTGCCCGGTTTTCCCAGCCCTTTCCAGGCGGCAGATCGCCAGTGCGACAGGGATGAAAGGGCGTTGTCGGTTACGACGTTGCTGCTGGGCTCTCTCTGCCCTGTGGGTGTGTGTGTGTGTGCGTGTGTCAAGGGAGGCAAGCTATGTTGCGCAGAGGTCCGGGAGTCCGTAGATGCGCCGATTCGCCTCTTAGCGGGATGTGGTTTGGCGCTCCCTTCTTCCCGTTTGCACGGATGTTCTTGCCTGGGTGTCTTTTTGCTCCGCTCCCTTCTCCCTAGGGTGGTGGTGGTGCTGCTGCTGTTCGCAGTGGTGGCCGCCTGCACAGCGTGTGCATGCACCGGCGGAAAAGCCGCCAGTTCTCTTTGGGTTAATTCGGCGCCGAGCCTGAGGGAGCCGGCATGGGTGTCGGCACAGGTGTTGCACGAGAGATGCTGCAGTTGTGCTCGGGGGTTCGATCGTGCGTGCCGGGCGCTGCGGCGGGCCTTGGTGTGTGGGCAGCCGCCCCGAAGTGGCTCGTCTGTGACCTCACCTCACATCAGGTCACATGCGAGTCCAGGCGTCGAGGATGCCATCCGATGGGTGTGGTGTGCCAGGCAGGCCGGTGGGCAGCGTAGGTGGGTGGCTTCTGGTGGTGGTGCTGTGTGGCTCGTGTCGGCGGAATTGCCGTTGATGGTCGATGATCGGTGGTCGATGTTGACTCGATGTTTGATGTCGACCTTGCCCTGGGGCCAGAAAGGTGTCAATCGAATCTTGGCTGGAGGGGCGGCCCCTGGTCTGCTTCTGGTGATGCTTGAGAGGTGCGCCAAGCCCCAAAAAAGCAAAAAAGGAAAAAAAAAAAAAAAAAAAAAAAAAAGATCCGCCGGTCCACACCCTTGTCTTCTCCAGGGATCTGGGGTCGAACACAAATTCCACATTGGACGGCTTGCTGGTCAAGCTAAGTTAGCCAACCGCCAAGTGGCGCCGAACAGGGCAATACCTTCGGGACTCTTCTGCTTGCCTGTGGTCATACACTCTTGTCTCTTCGCTCATCGAGACCAGCAAGGTCGAGCCGTTGACTGGCGTTGGCTGGAATGCCGCATGTCGCCGAGCTTAGCTTCTTCTGGTCACACGCCTTTGCGGTGCGCTCGCTTGCTGGGCTGCAGCAGGCGCTGGCCGCTGGTGGTCATGGAAGCCGGAACCCGCAAAATCAACCCCATCTCCATTGAGGTCTGGCTCACTCTGCCCGCTTCCCATCCCTCAGTTCTTTGCTGCGCAAGCGCGCCGCCACGCACAGACAATCCACCTCGCTGCTGCAAGCAATTCGTCCATTTCGGGGAGCAGCTCTCACCAGACTTGGGCCCCTCCCCTCCATGTCATTGCCGCATGCGCCTGCAGAATTCCCCAGCCAATTGAACATGCGCCTGACCTGGCGCATGACTTGCCCAAGGTAAGCTTCTCCAAGCATGTCTCGATTCCCATCCGCAGGTGCTTCTTTTCTGGGAGCGCAGAAACAGACGATGCTGCCCAACGACTTTGTTTGGGCTCCGCTGGTCTCCTGGTAATCCATTCCACCAGGCCACCGACGCACGCACGCACCTCCGCCAGCCAGCCAGCCAGCCAGCCAGCCAGACTCGCACTGGCAAGAAAGAGGCTGAGGCGCGTTCCTAGCCCGTGGCTGCAGGTGGCCGCGGCTGGCAGCGGTGGCGGTGGCAGGGCCACTCCGGATGGCGGCCAATCGCTGGCCACCCAGATCCCGGCCTCCGGGGGAGGCTTGCCAGGCCAGGGGCCAGCTCGGCCAGCCCTCGCAAGGCCAGACGTCCGAGTCGTCGAATGTCGGGGTTGGCGTCGATCCGTTCTAGGAAGGCTTCCAGACCGTCTCCCTCTGACGGCGGCCGTCCAATCGAATCACACAAAAGCCCTCGTCCGCGATCTCCCGTTCAGCTTCCACTCAGGAGCCTAAAAGGTGGGACGTGGCCTGCCAGGCGCCCTCTGGCCCTTCTCAGTGGTCGGTGCCGACGAGGCCGCTCGCCAATGAGGCGTCGAGGATGGCATCTCCGCCGTCACAAAGATGGGCAGGGTCTGGTTCGACACGCACTACCGGAACCCTGGGGCGAAGAGCCGCATCGTGTCGTTTTCCGTTCGTCTGGGGTTCTGGGCGAATCGTCATTCCGGGGCTCGGGGCTGCGTGATGGCTCACTGTGGTTGGGTGAAGGGCCATTCGGTGCGGTGCCTGTTGGTGACCGACTAGGTGTCGCCCAAGGGCGGGCAAACAACCAGGCTCACAACGCCTGTCTATCAACCTCACAAACAAATCAAAACCAGGTGGACTGAACTTCGGTCTTTTATTGCTTCTTCTTTTCTGTCTTGAATTCGCCAACTCTTTCCCTCGCTTCCTCCAGTCTTCTAGCGATGCCGCCCCGGCTGGTTTATGTACCCTGATGCGGTTCGGCGGCCCCCCAACTCCACTCCACTCAATTGCTGCACGATGTGCTGGCACCTACAACCGATGCTTAGGGGCCAGCGGGACGTCCCTAGGAGCACGCTGTGGCCCCCATGGGTGACGAAACCCCAGGGTTGGCAGCTTTTGCCACGCCGTCGCGGCCCAACGTGCTGCACCGACAAGTCGGACAGCTCTCTGGAAATATCCTTTCATCACGTCACCGCCACCGTATTCCTTTGGGCACACCTGCACCACCGGAGGATGGTTAGCTTTTCGCGACCCCCGCGCGCCTGTGCGAGTGCCCGAGATGCGGTGCGAGGTGGCAGCGGCAGCCCTACCAGCTGCGGCTATAATATATTCCTAGCGGTAAGATGGTACATGGCCGCCTCGCTCCAGATCGATTGCGTTGCGGCGTACGACCCCGCGATCTTCCATGGCAGTCTGTGTCACGATCTTACAGAACTGGCGGTGAGGGAATCCCGGTTTGGCTCCCGGCTTCGCGGAAACATTGGGCACCCATTCCGGCCGGTTGCATACCGAGTTCCCCGCCAACGCTTGCCACGACTTGTGGAGAGGGATTTCGGTTGAATCTGCCGGAATCTGCCTCGATCCTCGTCTGGACTGGGTATATCGCGGACCGTATAGTGGGAATAGTGTCATGTGGATCTGCAGCTAGAAATGCCCATTTTCAGTCTTTGCGAGTTGGCGCCTTCTTCGGGTGCAAGATCTGGAATACGAGGACTTGTCGCTACGGGGACCTTTCAGTGCCTATTGTCTCCAGGATTTCATACTTTCCTTCTGCATTCAAACACAGGGTGCGTTGCCGGACGGACGACGGACGTGGATGCCGTGGCGGTGTAGGACCGCATGGATTGCATGCCCAAGCCGCAATCCTGGTCTTGTCGATTGCTATCCGGATAACTCCCACGATATATCAAGCGCCTTGGAATCCGGACAGGTACCCAGGGCACTCGTATACAAGTCCAAAAGGCCATAACTGCCGGGGGTGCGACGGGGCTGATTCTTTCTCTCGGGGCTCTTATACTTTGGCAAATCTACAGCGACCGGCTACGTTTCCTCTTCTTGCAGTGCATCCGTATTAAAACGGTTCACTCTCCCCTATTATAACAGCAAATCAGCGTCTTTGGAAGACTCGACCAGCCCAATCATAATGCCATTCATTGGTCGGTCATTCCTCTGGGAGCTGCTCTATAGAGCGGCGAACCGGACGACGGCAGTGATCTGGCATGTCAATGGACGATTGTCTGCGACAAAGTGATGCGACAATGTTTGACGGGATCGAGGTGGTCCTGGCTTAGTTCTGACGCTGAATTTGAGGGTGCAAGTCGCTGTTTCTCCAGCAAGGGACCCTGGAATCCACCTAATCGGGCCCGCCTATCAATTTACCCGCAGATGGCCCGAGACTTTTGGGACGTCGGAGTGGCCAATGCGCATTTTCCTATGATCCTGGCGCTCAGCGAGGAGAGAAGCCGTGCGTGCGGCCTTCTGCTGTCCTTCTCCTCGCCGGAACTCTCCCAAGCCCGAACCTCGCCGACGTCGAGAATTTGCAATCCCACACACTCCGGCGTTCGTTCCGGCGGCGCTGGGACAATTCCGCTGCGTACACGCCGCTGGGACCCATGGAAGTGGCGACTCCTGCAGCACACATAATTTCCTTGCAGCTTCGCAGCGCGCACCCTCGGTCGACTGCCTGACACTGCTCCGCCGGCGAGAGATCGAGTCCTCCCTCCGCTCCACCTTCACCCTCACGACCCGACCCGGGAAACCATACCGAATAGTACAGGTCGCGACACTCCGGCGAGCCGCCATCGCGCCCACAATGGGCGACCACGCTGGTCCCAATTCCCACGCGCGTGAGATTCTGGACGGAGTCGAGCCGCGGGTAAACGGGGACGGAAACCGCGGCGTCAAGATGGAGAGGAGCTCGTCGGATTCGAGCAAGGCAGCCCTGCCGGCCGAGACCTCGAGCCCTATGGACGGGGACACAAAGAGCGCCTCCACAAGCGCGGGCGCATCGCCGCCGGACGCCGAGTCCGCGCCCAAACCATTGCGAAAGTCGGCCAAACCTTCCATCTCGCGCCTGCCCGTATTGTTCGACCACCTTCCCGATGCTACCCAAGAGGCCGTCCGCGGCTTCGCCGTTCTGAGCGACTGCGTCTATGCTTCCAAGGCCCTGGGAAATTCGGACCAAGAGACGCTTGACTGCGACTGCGAAGAGGAGTACCGTATGCGTTTCGCCCAACCCACCCCTCCCCCATGCCCATTTCCCTGCCGACTTGAATCCGGCCCACGAGAACGCCCCAGGACTAAATTGGACTGACTGTCGGGCCTGCCAGGTGATGGCATCAACCATGCTTGCGGGGATGACTCGGACTGCATCAACAGGCACACAAAGATTGAGTGCGTGGGTGGGAATTGTGGAGAGGGCTGCCAGAACCAGAGGTTCCAGGCCAAGCAGTACGCCAAGGTATCGGTCATCAAGACGGAGAAGAAAGGCTTCGGGCTGCGTGCCGACGCGGATCTCGACGCCAATGACTTTGTTTTCGAGTACATCGGCGAGGTCATTGGCGAGGAGCTCTTCCGCCGCCGGCTGATGAAGTACGACGAACAGCGCCTGGAGCACTTCTACTTTATGTCCCTGACCAGGACAGAGTACGTCGACGCCACCAAGAAGGGCAACCTGGGCCGCTTCTGTAACCATTCGTGCAATCCCAACTGTTTCGTGGACAAGTGGGTCGTTGGCGACAAGCTGCGGATGGGCATCTTCGCGCTGCGCCCCATCAAGGCCGGAGAGGAGCTCTGTTTCAACTACAATGTCGATAGGTACGGCGCCAATCCCCAAAAGTGTCACTGTGGAGAGCCGAACTGCAGCGGCACTCTTGGTGGCAAGACTCAGACCGAGCGGGCGACAAAGCTGCCCATGGCCATGATCGAGGCCCTGGGTATCGACGACGGCGACCACTGGGAGTCGAGTGTGGCCAACAAGAAGCCGCGCAAGAAGCGAGCCACCGAGACGGACGAGGAGTACGTCAACAGCATCCAGTCGCGCAAGCTCGAGGACGGCGAGGTGGGCGTGGTCATGTCCTCGCTGCGCTCGTGCAAGGAGAGCTGGATCGTCGGCAAGCTCCTTGAGCGCCTGCAGAACGTTGAGGAGGATCGGGTTCTCGGCCGTGTCGTTAAGCTCCACGGCTACGAGTATCTCAAGACCACACTCAACACCTTCAAGGACGACCACGAAATCGTGCTGCAGGTGCTGGATATCCTGTACAAGCTGCCGCGCATGACGCGTAACAAGATCGACGATGCCAAGATCGAGCCCATCGTTGTCGAGCTGTCTCTGAGCGGCAATGATGACGTTTCCAGGGACTCGAAGCGGCTGCTGGAAGAGTGGAAGACGCTACAGGTCGGGTATCGTATACCGCGTGCCAAGGTGGACCGGAACGCGGCCAACACGGTCAGTTCGCTCTTTGACGATCGCCGCCAACAGGCTCGGGAAGCGGCCGCCGCGCCCACTCCGAAAGCCCCCTCGCCCATCAGGAACGCTCCTACCGGGCCTAGGAGTAGCCAGCCCCAGAGGAACCCCCACTACATGGTGCCGCGGCGTAGGCCCCCGCCTCCCAGGGACAACACGCCTCTGCCGGCCGGATGGCGCTCGGCCGTGGATCAAAACACGGGGCGCCAGTACTACTGGGAAACGGCGAACCCGAACCAGAAGTCGTGGGTGCGCCCGTCGGCCGAAGCCGTCAAGGCCACCGCGGCCCAGCAAGCCCAGAAGATCCAGGACATCATCAACCAGTGTGCGCAGCCGACGCCGAAGCCCATTTCCGCCACGCAGACGCCGCAAGCTGTCGGAACCCCAATTGCCGAGACCAAGAGGGACAGGTGGCGATCGTGGCCCATTGAGAAGCAGCGGAAGCTGTACGAGAACACGGTACGTTGAAAGATGCCACCGGCTGCCTGTCCTTTTGCGTGTTGGTGCTGACCTGCCCTCCAGATCTTCCCGCAAATCAAGCATGTGGCGGACAAGTTTTACAAGAGGTTACCCAAGGAGGACCTGAAAAAATTCGTCAAGGAGATTAACAAAAACCTCGCCGCATCGGACTACAAGCATGGCCGGGTCGATGATCCCTCCAGAATTAGCGAACGGCAGGAGTCCAAAGTCAGGAAATACACGCGTGAATACCTGGAGAAGGCGGTCAAGAAACACGAGCAGAGGGCGGCTGAGCGATCGGACCGAAAGGCGAAAGGGCAGCCTGGCGAAGAGCCAAAGGCTACTGGGCATTTCGACGGGGGTTCCAGGCCACCATCTGCGGGGGCCTCACCGATGCCGGACAGAGACATGACCAGTGATGTCGACGCACATCCGGATAGTCCTGGGTCGCCATCCGACCTGAAGCGCAAGCGGTCAAGTGAGGATGACGCCGAGTCAATTGCGGACGAGCCGACTCCTGGGAACACACCCTCGCTCAAGAGGCTAAGAGAAGGCGATACGGAGGCGCCGAGCCCGCCGCCGCCGCCAACCCCTCCACCCCTCGAAGACCTGGACGACGCGGTCATGATCGAGAAAGTAGTCGAGGAGCAGACCTTGCGCGAGCACGAGGATGCGCTCATGCTTGAGAACGAGGAGGCTAAACGGACGCACCTGGACGCGGGCGAGCAAGCGCGACTACGCGAGCATGAGGCGGCGCTGGAACGCGAGAACCAGGAGGCGCTGATCGCTCTGCAGACGGAGAGACGGGGCGAGGACGCGCCTATGACCAACGGCAACGCCATCAATCTGAATGCCGTTGCCGTTGCCATGGACTTGGACGGGGTTGGCGGCGGCGGCGACGGCGCCTCCGGTTTGGGCATCCCTTCGAGGAAACGCGAGGTTCTTGGCCACTGACCCTTCCTCGGCGGCCTGAACCCGCGACATATCACCCAGCCAGCCAGTTGCCGCCATCGTTTGCTCCTCATAGTTGTCGATTCCGAGGATTATCACGATTGCAGCCTGTCGACTATTTTTTATTTTATTTTTTTTCGCTGCCTTCTCTTCTTCATTTGCATTTTTTTTTTTTTTTACCTCCTTTTATTCCGACGTACCAGCTCCGGACCTGGCCGAGAAAAAGTGCCAACCTATTCCATTCCCAACTGTATACCATGCATTCATCCATCCATCCATCGGCGCCGGATTTCCTCTATTCTATTTGCATTTTCGGCAAAAATTACAGCTTTGATCAAGCCTCTAGCGGCAGGCAGATTGGCAGGCACGTGTAAAAATGCGCTCGCCAAGCCGACAAATGGACCGGACGACGGCCTGCTTTTCTTTTGGCCGTATTTGAGAACAAAAAGTCAAATTACTTTGACATGTACATATTACCACACGCGCCGGCTTTTTGCATACATATTCTCTTTTTTTTCTTCTTCTCTCTCCTTCTTTCCCCGTCCTGTGCTGGGAGGACGCTTTGTGGTGAGGCGAGGGGAAAAAGAGTTTTTATGCACAACAACATAATGGAGGCTTTGAGGGACTGCTGCTGGCGCGATGCCCTGTCGTTATCCGGGGACGCCCAATCGTTTTCTGTCATGATTGGTGTGCTCCCGAGGAGGCAAGGCCAAGCTGGAGAAGACTAGCAGCAGAAGGATGGTTGTGTTTCTTCTTCTCTTCTCTTCTTCACTGTTGCTGTGATCGAGGCCAATACGAAGGGGCATGGGGAGTTGAGTCGTTTGAGAGGTCCGAACAAGGCATGTACGTGCTGTCCGTCTGCCGCCGACTTGGCTGTGTTTGGTCGCTGTTGTCGAGATTGGCGTCAAAGGCAGTGGGAATTCTGGCTGCTTTTCCTTTCCTTTTTCTTTTTTTTTCGATACCTTTCTTAGTTTTGTCGTGGTCTGTTTCTATTCTGTCGTCTTGCATCTGCGCATTTCCATCCTTGCATCACCGGCATCAGGGGCCCATCATGAGAGCGGGACGGCAAAGCAAAACATCCATAATAGCATGCTGCCTGCTCTGGGCATCGAGGTTTTGGCGCGTTGGGGGTTTTTCTTTCTCCGTCCTTGATGTCGATTTGGTGGTTATTTTTTTCTTTTTTCTTTTTTCTTTTTACTTTTTTTCGCATCATTTCTTTGTTGTTGTTGGAGATACCCTGTTGGAGATACCCTGGGGGAAGCCCCCTCTTGCTCAAGCATTTACGTTCAAAAGCTGGCTGCTGCTGTGCGTGCGCTTCGTACATATCATAGCGTATTTCCATGCCTCGAAATCTGGGGCCCTTAAGCTGCCTATTAATACCCCACTCTCGACCTGAACGTAGCCTGTAAGTCGACCAATCTGTTTCCCATATCCTTGCGTATGTTTCCTTCTCGTTTCCCTTGTTTCTTCTGTCCACGCCCAAAAAAAAAAAAAAAAAAAAAAAAATAGCACGGACATGCCTATGGCGGGTCGTCCAAGACGAGGACTCATCAGCGTCTTATACCCTCACCATCCATCTCGGAAGGGTAAATATCTAGAGTACGAGCCTGCGCCGCCATGTGGTCCGGCAGCTCCTCCGGCGGCGGTCTCGGGGTAATTCCCGTGTCGGACGGGAGCTCCGCCTTCCCGGTCATGAGGAACGGGGTCTGTCCCTGATCCCCGCCCGCGTCCGTGACGTCCAGCCGTCGCCGCCGCAGCTCGAGCCCGCGCCGGCGATACTTGATAAAGAGCCACAAGGCAAGCGCCACGGCCAGTGCCGCGACCGTGCTGGCGGCGATGGCGGCTATGACCCCTGGCGTGAGGCCCTCTCCCCCAGAGCTGTTCCCGTTCCCGTTTCCGGTCCCGTTTCCGGTCCCATTTCCGGTCCCATTTCCGGTCCCATTTCCGGTCCCGTTTCCGTTCCCGTTGGATGGGGGTGGTGCCGTCGAGCGCGTATCTCCTGATTTTGTTGCTAGAGTGACGCCGGGGGAAAGAGGATGGGTTTCTAGGATGGAGAGATCGGACGACTGCCAACGGACCTGGATCATCATGGCGCGATCGCTGTTCATGATTGACCCCGCCAATGTTGTGCCAGGAGCCTTTCTGACGGCATGACTGATACTGATAGAATCTTGTTGGCAGGTGAAGCCACTTTAGAAAACAAATGTTGGTGGTCAGTTCCATACGGAACATAACAATTGCTCCTGGCTTTTTTTTTTTGCACGTGACAATCCAAGATAACAACATAGCGCCCTTTGGAACTTACAGGGGAGCACATTGGATTGCGGATTCGCCGGTTAGTAGGCTTGGGCCTTGTCTGGGGTCCCAACGATCACATGCCGAGATAAACTGCGAAAACGTGGGGACCATTTTTACACCGTCAACATAACATCAATAACTAGGTAGGAGGTAGGTAGACAGGTAGTAAAGGCCAGGTGTTGCTTACCCCGGAGGGACATATAGCGGGCGAGTAGTATCCGGCCGTGTTGCCGTACCAGTACAAGCTAGAATAACCCGGTGGATAACACTCGAACTGGCTTGAACGAGCGAGGTTGATAGTAGAACAGACAGGGGGCGGCGTCCATACGGTCGTCAATGCTCCCGCCGGGACAACCCTGGTGCTCGACGTAGCCATGTTCGCCGTGATAGCTTTCTCGAAAGGAGAGTTGACGCAGCGATGGCTCGTAAGAAAAGAATCGCATGCCACAGTAATAAAGGGAAAGGCGGGCAGGGAGGTGGTCCGGCAGGAGGCTGGGAGCCCCCTGATGGATATGAATGGGAGGAGGGCAGACAGCAGAATGGGAGGAGGGTGGATAGCTGAATGGGACAAGGCGGAGAGCCTGACCTCTAAAGGGCTAGCGGGTATTACCTTGGCGTATCCCTTTGAGTCCGTTAGGTGCTTAGGTGCCCGACCCGCCGACCACTCCCCTCAACCAACCAGATATTCTCATGAGGGATAAATTCTGGCGACTTATTCCTATTGCGTCGCCGGACACCTAACGGCACTCGTGGGGATGTGCCGCAAGCGTATTCTGGATGGGCGGTGTGCGTCATTCCCGCAGCCTTACATCCATTGTGCGTGGGTTGATGTGTGCATTTGTGATTCGACGAGTGCTTGGAGACTGACATGACCTGAAGGACTTGCTACCGTGTTACCCGGGGGTGTAGGCGTTTTGCAGATCGTCCGGCACCTCTTGGCCTCGCGTACATCTCGACGGGGCACAGGTCCGGCGTGTGAGGTCCGCGCGCCGGGGTGTCTGACAGCTCGATGGCCGTCGCTTACGGCAAACTGCCACCCTCGCCGGCCCTGGAGGGAGTCCCCGGCAGCCTAATTCGTGTGGGGAACCGGGCCGAGATTCGGTTCGGGAATATTTGCTCCTCCTTTGTCCCTCCCGTTTTCTCCCCAAGCTAGTGGCGACGGTCCACCAGACAGATCAGACAAACAGGCCGAGCCTTGTTTTCGCGATAGCCCCAATGACGCCGCCCGCCAGCGGCGTGATTAAAGAGCCGCTGCCGCCGCTACTGTCTCCTGCGGCTTTGCCGCGGCCTGCTTGCGCGTCAGCTGGAGATCCGTCGCCCTGCCTGGACTGTCCGTGGTGCTGGTGGTCGGCGAGGTCGCTGTGAAGCCTGGTAGCGAAGTTCGGGTCACGGCTGGGACTGGATTCGCATCCGTGGCCAGGGCACCGGGACGTCTTACCTGGAGTGAGCCGGTGCGTTGTTAGTAGAAGACGTGAAGATTGACAGGGGACTTGTACCATGGCCGCAGGAGTGATGCCGGTGACAGCATTGAATTTCCAGGGGAGGATCAGGATTACGGCTGCCCAGCTGCCAAGGCTGCAAGGGGAGTGCCAAGATCACAAACCAGGGCTGCACGAAGATGAGGCACGGAAAAGGAGCTGTGATGTGATGGCTCCGGTCAATCGGAAGATCGAAATTGGGGTATAGAAGAAGTCTGTCTGCAAATGTTGTAAGAGCTCTTTCTGACAAGATGCGTCCTCACAGTTTCCGCAATAGAGGGCAGAAGTGTTAGAGGATAAAACAAAGAGAGGGGTTTGCAAACTCCCCACATGTGGTTGATATGCAATACAAATAGGGAAGCAGAGGGGTGTGTGGATGGCAGATAACGACAATCAAGCAGCAGCAGCACCGTTGACACCGCTGGACTCGAGCCTGCTGACCAGCTTCTTGACCATGGTCCACTCCTCGCTGCGCAAGTTCTCCTTGCCGCCCAAGTCCGGGCCGACCTCGAACACGGTCAGGTTGCCCGAAATGCCGCCGGCGGCGAGGCGCCGGCCCTCGGACGGCTCCCACGCTACCTTGTTGAGGCTGCTGGCCAGCATGGCCCGTCCATCCTTGCGTTGGCTCGGGCTGATGCGCGCCACCGGCTCTTCCGTCTCGACCGTTAGGTCCCAGAGCTCGAGCCAGCCTGCCCCGTCGACGAGCGAGAACACCCCAGGCTTGATGGGCGACCACGCCGCGTCATAGACAACATCTTCGCGTACGAACTCCATGAGTGGCGACACCGCGCCGTCGCCGGCAGCGCCCAGACCGCCGAGCCCGGCCGCTGCAGCCCCGCTCAGCGCTGCCGGAGCCCGGACCTTCCACAGTTTGACGCTCCAGTCTAGGCTGCTCGACAGCACCAGGTCGCCGAGGTCCATAGGCCCTCGAGCCGGGTGGAAGTCGACCGACATGATTGGCGCCGCGTGACCACGGTAGCTGACGCGCGCGTCCACGCCTGCCTTGGCGCCGGCGCGGTCGTAGCGATGACAAGGGAATATGACGCCCTCTTCGGATCCGACGAGGAAGTAGGTAGGGTCGGTCTGCGGGAACGCCATGCACGTGGGGCTCAGGTCGTCCGTCTTGGCTGGCGGAGGCGCCGCCAATGCCAGCGTCTCCTGCGGCTGGGCCAGCATGTCGACGGTCCAGCCGAAAACGGCGCCGTCGGTTGAGCAGCTGATGATGTTGTTGGCGTTCTGCGTGCCTACAATATCAACCGAGTATACAGGGTGCGAATGCCCGTACCCCGTCAGCGGCGTCTTCTGCACAGGCGCTGCCCGCGCCCGCGTGTCCCAGAGGAGCACCTGGCCGCTGTAGGCCCCACCAACGATCAGGTTCGGATGGAACGGCGAGAATTTGGCTGTCAGGATGTCCGACTGGGCGTGGAACACAAACTCGGGCCGGTCGTGCAGGTTCAGGCTCCAGACCTGGACTATTCCGTCGGGGTCGTGGGGCGCGGTAGGGTTCTTGGTGTACGACGCTAGCAGAAGGTCGGGGAACTTGGGTGAGAAGTCGATGGATGTGATCATGCGCTTCTTGGACCATCGGTTGTCGAAGAACTGCCGTACCTCCTTGACCTTGCGACGGCCCCTGCCGCCCACGTTGCCCTGCTCGTCCTCGTCGTCGATCTTGTGTGCCTGCAGCTTGTAGTCGGTGAGAATGTCATACTCCTGGTCCAACGCCTTCTCAATCACTTTAGTTGCTCGGTCCACGAAGTCGACAAACTCCTCCGACGCCGTAACGGCCTTGAGCTCCTCGCTCGTCAGCGACCTTGCTGGGTAGTTTGTGGTCAAGGCAGTCGGCTTCAGCACGCCATCCGTGGCGAGCTCCTGGGCGGCCTTGAGCTCCTCTTCCAGCTCCCTCCTGATGTTGGCCCGCAGCTCTTCTTCCCTGTCGCGCTCTCTACGGCTCAGGCGTTTGCTGGGCGAGGCCGTGACGTCTTCGCTCTCGGACTCTGAAAGCGCCCGGGGGCGAGTGGTTGGGGGCGCCCAGTCGTCTTGGGTCTGGACGCCCTTGCTGTACGAGAAGATCTCCTTGACGGGAGAGGGCGGGCACTCGTAGATGGTAGTTAGGGGGACGGTGGTGAGCATCTGGAGCGGGGCGTGGGCGGTGGAGCCATTTCCGGGCGTCGCATAGTCCGAGTTCTCGTTGCTGAGCTCGCCGGCGCTCAGGACACTATTAGGGCGGCTGCCGCGCGGGCCCGGCGAGGCGGCGCCGCCGGTGGTCGTCGACGACGGGCGGTCTCCTACCAGACATTTGATGAAGAGGTCGAGGTCTTCGCGTTCGCGACCGGGATTGTGCAGGGGCGGGATGGCGTGCTATCGTTCTTCGGTCAGCCAGAGGCGCCGCATACCGCACGGCACAGCCGCTACCTTGCCACGCTCAGATGCAGATGCTGTAAGGGATCAAGTACATCACTGGTCGTAGCGATCCCGATGCTCGTACGGCTGGAGGCCTGTTCTGTCCGTGCCCTCCTCTTCTCTTTGAGCTCGGCGAGCTTTGCTTTCTTGGCAAGGATTTCATCGCGTCGTTGTTGCATTTTGCCGGGGCGAGAATGGCTTCATCGCCGGCGCAATCGCGTGCTTGAGATGAGCGGTTCGGTCCGTCGAGCGTGCTGTCAGTTTGCAGGGGCGGGCTCGTGGGGGCGGCGCTTGCTTCGGCAACGTGTGCCGCCTAGCGAGCAGTGTTTGAGAGCGGATGGACCAGGACTTCGCAGATACCAAAAAGAAAAACAAAATTATCGAAAGGGGAATGTTTATTCCTTTAGTGCGTTATCGCGATGTGAGATGGAGGCAGCTTTTGTTGGCTCATACGAAATTGGTCTTCGCTCCCTGAGCCAAGCATTTCCATCAATGACACTTGAATGCTGCCGTTCCTCGACAGGTGGGTCGAGTCTGCTAGTGCCGACAAGGGTGAGCGCAACCGAAGTCTGGGCCTGGGGCATTTTGGTCTTGGGTCAGGTGCTGTGTCACGTTCCCGGTTCAGCCGTTTGACCGTTTAGAATCCATGCCCAACTGCTGAGCCACATCCGGACCCACATCCACGCTGGCAGCCACCGAGGTCTCGAGCTTTGCTGGGCTGGAGCTCCTTACGCAGGTTTTGCTGGCTTGCGAAAAATCCCGACCATACGACAGATAACATTTGCACCTCCACCATAAATCGAACCTCGATCGCTGCCAGGGCCAATTGACGCCAATTGACGTCCGACGCACCGAGCTCTGCATCTCCCCATCCTCGGTCTCCGTCGCGATTAGCTCAGGCGTCACCATGTCTACCACCAACGTATGTCGTTTGTCGCAGAACAGACCGTGTCCTGTCCATTTTTCAACCCCTCGCACGCGAGCTCCTCCGATGGCCTAGCGTAGGCTGAGCTATGGCCGCCCGACCACGTCGTCCCCAACGAGCCCTTGCCGGACTACGCGTTGTATCTGGCCGAAGAAAGCGCGAGCACGAAGGGCGCATGGAAGTCTCAGGGCCTGGAACCCTTTGCTGATCGAGCGATAATCCCGCAGGTCCTTCGGTACACGGCGCTGGGGCTGGGCGTTGTCTACGGCTTCTCCCACCAGAGGAAGATCACGTCATCCCAGAAGGCTGCGGCGGCACGTCACGAGTACGAGCACAAGCAGCGCTTAATAGAGCAGGCCAAGGCAGAGTTCGCCAAAAAGTCAAACCCCGCGGCGGCAGCTGCATCGAGCTCTGGTGAGTAGTTCCCGCGGCTGTGCCCACATGCAGGCACTCGAGACCACGGCTGACACCGGATGCCCCTGTCGCAGTGAACGTCGATTTCAACGACCCCAAGTTCGACATGGAAGCGTACCTCAAAGACGTGTTCCAAAAGAACCCTTAATAACGGTTACAGTGCCGGCGACGGCTTGAGCGAGGGGGGGTTTATAGGGCCCTTGGCCTCGACGGGGTCCGGGCGTGGCGACGAGGGTGACGAGATCTGAATTCGAGGCCACGGCCGCCGACAGCGCGGCCAGCAAGATGACGTGCGCCGTAAAGCCCAGCCATAAGGCGGGCTACGACGACTTATCCCTCTTGCGCGGAGAAGTCGGTTGTATGATTCTCTGGGCTCGTGGGTATCGACGTCGACGCAGCATAGAGACATTTTCTTTAGTTATTGTTCTTCGACGCACTGTAAATGTGTACAATACAAAACTTAGACGGCTACATTTGTGTGTGGGCTTTCCAACAGGCAGCAGACGTCGACGTCACATGCGTCCGTGGCGGTTCGTGTTGGAGGAGGGCTGGGAACAAAAAAGGGCGGTCATGGGATACCCTACTCTCTTATAACTGAAACGGGCGGATCTGATATCTACCGAGGTAGATATGCTTCCCTTCATTTAGCAGGCAGTCTACCATTTAGGTGCCTACCTAGGTACTTGGCTGTTTACAGAGCTGTTCAAGATGTCCGTTGCAGCCTAAGCACGAGCGAGGAACACATGGAATATATCGAATAGATTGTGTGGCCCGTGCACGCAATTCAGTTCGCGTGCGACTGGACCCACCCGGCACTGACGACACGCAGCGAACGAGGACCTTGACCCCTGTAGCTCCTGATGCGTGTCAATTCGGCCAGGGCGGAGCTCCAAAGTGTCCTCTCCAGCTTCACACAAGCTGCGGGAGCATCGCAGCACCACCACACAGCCTCACCCCCACCACCCGGCCTCTGGACAGGACGACGACGCCCCAACGGACCAGAGGAACTCGACGCGACTGCGGAGGGCCACGATGTCGGCCGGAACCCTGGACATCTTTGGCAGCAAGGGCGAGAGCATCCGGACCCTGCTGCGAGTTATCATTCTCTTCCTGATCGCCGGCGCTGCTATTTCCAGTCGCCTGTTTTCTGTCATTCGTGAGTCTGCGAAGTCCTTTCATGGCCGCTCCCGAGACGATTTGACTGACCAATTCCTCGATTTCTCCCACGTTAGGTTTCGAGAGTATCATCCACGAGTGTTAGTTGGCTCCCCCCTCTCTGCAGCTTGAGCCCCAGAATGCCGAGCCTCTCTTTCTCCTCCTTCTCCTGCCGCACGGCACGCACCGCGCTCCTCACCCGCTAACGCCCCGCCCACAGTCGACCCGTGGTTCAACTTCAGGGCAACGAAGTACCTGGTCGCCAATGGCTTCTACGACTTTTGGGACTGGTTCGATGACCGCACCTGGCACCCGCTGGGCCGCGTCACGGGCGGCACCCTGTACCCCGGCCTGATGGTGACGAGCGGCGCCATCTGGCACGCCCTGCGCGCGCTCTCGGTGCCCGTCGACATCCGGAATGTCTGCGTCATGCTCGCGCCCGTCTTCTCGGGCCTGACCGCCTTCTCCGCCTACCTGCTGACCAACGAGATGACGACCAACTCGTCCGCCGGCCTCCTGGCCGCCGCCTTCATGGGCATCGCCCCCGGCTACATCTCGCGCTCCGTCGCCGGCAGCTACGACAACGAGGCCATCGCCATCTTCCTGCTGGTCTTTACCTTCTATCTCTGGATCAAGGCCCTCAAGCTCGGCTCCATGCTATGGGGCGCCCTCTGCGCCCTGTTTTACGGCTACATGGTGGCCTCGTGGGGCGGCTACGCCTTCATCACCTGCCTGCTGCCCCTGCACTCTTTTGTCCTGATCTGCATGGGCAGGTACAGCACCCGCCTCTACGTTTCGTACACCACTTGGTACGCCCTCGGAACTCTGGCTAGCATGCAGATTCCTTTTGTTGGGTTCTTGCCGATAAAGACGAGCGAGCACATGCCGGCATTGGGTACGTCGTGCCGGCCTTTGGCTTCTGTTTGACTCTCTCACAGGCTCCCTCGGTCCACTGACGAGCAAATCGATACACCTATGCAGGAATATTTGGCTTCCTCCAGCTGATGGGCTTCCTGGACTACGTCCGGGCCGCCATCCCTGGCCGCCAGTTCCGTACCTTCCTGGTCATCTTCTCGGCCGCCGTCTTCGCGGTTGCCCTGATGGGACTTGTGGTCGCCACCACGGCCGGATATATTGCTCCCTGGGGCGGCCGCTTCTACTCGCTTTGGGATACTGGATACGCCAAGATCCACATCCCCATCATTGCGTCCGTTTCGGAGCACCAGCCCACCGCCTGGCCGGCCTTCTTTTTCGACCTGAACTTCCTGATCTGGCTGTTCCCGGCAGGTGTCTACCTCTGCTTCCAGAACCTCCGTGACGAGCACGTCTTCATCGTCGTCTATGCTCTATTCGGCAGCTACTTCGCTGGAGTCATGGTCCGTCTGATGCTCACCCTGACCCCTGTGGTCTGCGTCGCGGCCGCCATGGCGGCCTCCCAGATACTGGACTCGTTCATGTCTCTCAAGACGCCCGACTCCGCGGCCGCGGGCACCGACGAGGGCTCCGAGGAGTCGTCCAAGAAGACTGCCAAGAAGGGCGGCCTGAGGTCGACCATGAAGCCCGTCGTCGGCGTCTACAGCACCGTGTCCAAGGCGCTTATTACTCTTGCTATGACTGTGTATTTGCTCCTGTTCGTCATGCACTGCACATGGGTCACTTCCAACGCATACTCGTCGCCTTCGGTTGTGCTAGCCAGTAGGATGCCGGACGGCAGCCAACACATCATCGACGACTATCGCGAGGCGTACCAGTGGCTGCGACAGAACACCAAGGAGGATGCCAAGATCATGTCGTGGTGGGACTACGGCTACCAGATCGGTGGCATGGCCGACCGCCCTACGCTGGTCGACAACAACACGTGGAACAACACGCACATCGCGACCGTCGGCAAGGCCATGAGCTCGCGCGAGGAGGTCAGCTACCCCATCATGCGACAGCACGAGGTTGACTACGTCCTCGTTGTGTTTGGAGGTCTCTTGGGCTACTCGGGCGACGACATCAACAAGTTCCTCTGGATGGTCCGCATCGCCGAGGGCATCTGGCCCGAGGAAGTCAAGGAACGGGAGTTCTTCACCAGCCGTGGCGAGTACCGCGTTGACAGCGAGGCCACGGATACTATGAAGAACAGCTTGATGTGAGCCCCCTCTCCCCTTCACAATGTCTTGAGACATGGTTCGTTTTGCTGACCTCCTGACAGGTACAAGATGTCGTACTACAACTACAACAGCCTCTTCCCTCCCGGACAGGCACAGGACCGTGTTCGTGGCTCTCGTCTGCCCGACGTCGGGCCGACCCTCAACACACTTGAGGAGGCGTTCACGAGCGAGAACTGGATCATCCGCATCTACAAGGTCAAGGACCTCGATAACTTCGGTCGTGACCATGCTGCGGCTGCCGCGTTTGAGCGTGGGCACAAGAAGAAGAAGGTGCTCAAGAGGAAGGGCGCCCGCCTTCTCAGACTGGACTGATTACGGCTTTTGGAGAGCTGTCGCGGTTCTACTAACGATCTGTGCCAAAAAGAATTTCCCAAATAGAATCCCAAGAGGATAAAATGGGGCAGATGGGATATATCAAGAGTGCATGGAAAAGGGCAGGGGCATGGGCAGGGATAAAAGCCGAGAGCTAGTGAGCTATATCACATTTCCTTGTGTTTGTACTACCCACCATTTTTGCTAGTTGGCGAAGAGATTGGCCGATCAGGTCGACGTAGCGATTCCGGTTCTGAATGAGAAAGAAAACAAAATCTGTTCTTGGCCCAGCGGGATCAGGTTCGCCGTGGCTCCAAGTTGTTGTGAGGAGTCCTTTGGCCGGATTCGAGGAGGACCACGGCGCGAGAGACTCTCCCTTTCTCCACCTTGTTCCATATCTCGTTGTTGGTTCACATCCTCCTCACCCTGCCCTCACCAGCAGCTCAGGAACTTGGGCTTGATACCTTGAGCAACCGTCCGAACTTGTGGAAGCAAACACTTGACTGTGGGCTCTCCAGCCCCAGACCCGCTCGAGGCCATCCTCCTCCACTCCAGCCAGCATAACGTCCCCGAATCTCGCCGTTACCACCACCACCCGCCACCCTCCAGCATGCTACCTGACTTTTGAAATTCATTTCCTCGATTTTTGCACCCGTCCCTGTTTCTCTGCCTGAGCATTGCGAAACTACCCTCGAGTCTTCTCCGTTCCTCATCCCCGCCATCGGCTTGCTTTTGTACTGCCTCTCTCTTGCCACCCATATTCTCTGACCTTCGCCCTGTTTGATATGATTTGAAAAATCAGCATGTCTGCCTCCCGCCGCGCCAAGGACTCTGCCGAAAAGTAGGCTGTGGTCTCACAAATCATCCTCGTCATCTGCAACACTTGGCAACGTGACTGACAGCATCTTCCCTCGCACAGCCAGTCACGCTACATCGAACTAGATGTCAGCAAGTCCGGACGCACAGTGACGGTCTGTCTCGGTGGCGGCGGCGGATCTGGTGAGCCGTACAAGGCCTCCAAGTCCTCGCCGCCGTCGAAACCCGGCATGACGCGCTTTGAGGCTGCTTCAAAGGCCGCCCAGGCGTGGAGGAGCACGTCGTCTTCCTCCGCCGCTTCTCGCTCATCACGTTCCTCCCGAACCACCACCTCGTCCGTCAGGAAGGCGTTTCGCTTCGGACGCTCCCCAGCCACCACTGCCACCCCTACTAATGATACACGGTCTCCGCCGATACCGGACGCTGGAAAACAGAGCCGCGACGCGCCCGACAGTCATGACGGGACGCGCGAGCCCAGACGAAATGTTGGTCTGAAAGGCGATGCCCTTGATGATAGCCGCGTTGACAGCAGCAGCGAGACCCTTGCCAAGCCCTCCCAAAAGGCATCAAAGTCAACCGAGCCCAAGGGCGGCGAACATCTGGGCCTCCGAGATCGTCGGCGACGCGCTCGTTCAACAAACCGCCAAGCGGCACGGGACTGCGAAGATGGCCAGAACCAGAACGAGCCGCTCAAGCCCGCGCCCATACAGCAGCGCCGGCATCTAACAGGAGCAGGAGCAACACAGAGCGTACCGCAGGTGCCCAGCAATATCCTCCAGCAGCCTGTGTACTACATCAACCAGCCCCAGCCCATCAATGACGGCTGCGCTCCTCAGTTCTACTACACTCAGCATCCAGGGTATCACTTCCCTGGGCCTATGGTGTCGCCAAGTTACCATCCCGTTCAAAGCGCGTACTCACTTCAGGTTCCCCTCCCGACGCAGGCAATCACACTGCCGCCCCCTACGCCGCTTACGCCGGCTTGTGGCCCCGCAAATACCGGCATAGCGCCCGCTTCTGCTACGTCTTCTGGCCATGGGCAAAGCCTACAGATACAGGTGCCGCAGGTCGTCGTCTACACCTCGGGCAACTCCCCGGCGACTCCGGCGATTCCGGCGGCGACACCATCATGCCCACACGGTCCACACCCAAGCCCCATGGCCATGAGCAGGAGCAACGACGAACTGGAGGGGCCGCCGTCATGCTCGGCGCCCCGCCGGACAAATCCGAGCAGCAGACCGTCCAAGACCAGCATTGAGTCCACCTCCGAGACCAGCCATGGTGGCGGGCGCATGCTCGGGCCGCTGAGCAGGCACTACTTCTGCTTCGGCTGCGGCCGGGTGCGGTCCAAGAGGTTCCATCTGCAAAACCCGCTCAGGCCCGACCAGAACCCGGGTGCCAACTACTGCGCCAACTGCCGCCGCCAGCACGCTGCCGAGGGTGGGCAGCAGAGCCAACAGCGGCATGCCTACCCGCTCCAGGACTACCCCGACATCGTCATACCCGAGACCTCAACCATTGCGTCTGGGAGCTGCCTCGACCTGGATGACGGCGACGACGGATTCGAACACGACGACAACGGCCGGTATCTGTCCGCCAACAGCTACAACATGCGCACCCCGTCAACGGCTACCCCTGCAGCGCTTCACGACACGCCCAAGCGAGGCAGGAGCTTAGACTGCAGGTCTCCGCCGGGCCAGCCGTCCCGTGCCACTCCCGGGAATCCCGTCTATGCCCGATTCCGGCAGGCTCAGACCGACTCGCCGCTCAAGGAAAACAACAATCCATATGCTGCGCCCCCGACCCCTTCCTCCCGCGGCCACCACGGCTGCCAATACCGGCCGCCCAGCGTGGAGTCCGTCATCGACTCGTCCCTCGGCTTCGCAAAGACATCGGCAGGGCCCTCGTCGCCATCGCCCCGCCGCCGCCGCCACGCAAGACGCACGAGCTCGATCGAGCCGGTACTGGAGACGGCGTCACCGGCGTCGAGGCGGCGCCACCTTCGCCGCTCTCCTGGCCCACCGCACCAGTCAGGGCGAGCCAAAACCCGAGACGGCGGCGCTGACGGCGATACCGCGAGACATTCTCCAACTGGAGCTAGGGGCCCGCCGCCGGCTAGGGACTATCAGGGAAAGGCGGAGGAGAAGCGGCAGCAGCACCATGCCGCACCGCATGCGCAATCATCTTTCGACAGCACCAAGCAGGTGCGGTTTGACCCCCACCTCGAGCAGTGGTTCAGCGATCAGCAGCTGTCGTCGTCTTCGCCGTATGGAGGAGGAGACGGCGAACCTGGTGGCAGAGAGGGCAGCGAGAAGCGGACCGGCGAGACGAAGCCAGGGCGCAGCAGCGGCAGAGGCAGCTACGAGAGCGACGACAGCACGTCGACGGTGCTGAATGCCAAGGCCGCCGCCACTCGAGGCCCCAGAGACCGTGTTGGCCGTGAGCCCGATCCCAAAGACGTTCACGGGTACGAGGTGTACAGCAACAACCATGTCGACCGTCAAGATCCATTCGCGATCCCGCCGCGCCCTCGCAAGCCGCAGCTCTTCACCGTGACGACGCAGTCCGGATCCGCCGACGACAACGAGACCACTGCCAGCCCTGCTGCGTCCCCCAGTTCTCCGTACGGCGCGTTCGCCATGCCGCGCCCGCGCTGTGTGTCGGACTGGACCATACCGACGGGGTGGCGCTACCCTACCGCGGCGTCCACCAAGCCGCCGCCACCGCCCTCGCCGCCTACGCCTTACGTCAGTCCGTCCATCGACCCAGCAGAAGCGGGAGCAGCCAACGCCAAGACCGCCCAGAAGGCGGACGGGGACGGCGGCGGCGGCGGCGGCGGAAACAAGCCAACTACCACCGACGATGCCCAGCGCCCTGGTCCTCGAGCTGTGCCGCCGCCCGAGATCCTGATCTCGGCCGCGTCCTCGCCCGACTGGCACCGCCGGCCGCACTCGACCCCGGCCGCCCCGATCGACACGTCCCGCCTCAGCGCCCAGCCGCGGACGACGACGCCCACGCCTGCGCCGCGGCCCGCCTCAGCCTCGGCGGCCGCACGAACAGCCCCAGCCTCTGCGCCCGCCACCACGGTCAGCTTCGACTTCTCGTCGCTGGGCGACGGCCCGACGCCGCGCGACCGGTCCGACCCGTTCTACGCCCACACCCTGTCCGACTGGGAGCTGGAGCAGCGGCTGGACGAGCTGCGTGCGGGGCCGTCATGGTTCAGGATGGGGATGGGGAAGGGAGAGGAAGAGGACGGTGGCTATGCTGCCTACGATTATGATTGTGGTTATGATGGTGATTATGGTGGTTATTGCGATTATGACGATTATGATGGTTATGACGAGTACAACGCCTACAGCAACAACGTAGATGACATGGGCGGCGGCGAGGGGGAGCCGCTGTCGGCGGGCGAAGAGGGCGCTACAATGTGGCTGGAGAAGAAGGTGCTTGGTGGAGGCGGAGGAAGGCTGAGTGATGATGGGCTGTTTGATGAGGGTTCTGATGTTGGTTATCAGAGCTCGCTCGACTGAGGTTTTGTTGCACCAGACCAGTTCTGTTCACCCTGGATTCTGTTTGCTTGGGACTGTGGTATTTTAAGGGACGTCTTTTTTCGTTGGTTTTCCCCGTCTCCTTTTGTGTCACCTGTTCTGCTCGCGCTTTACACTTTTTCTCGATCAGGCACTGTCTTTTCCTTTTTTTCCTTTTTTCCTTTTTCCTTTTTTTTTTGTCCTTTTTTCTC
>PYSR01000245.1:0-44767 GCA_003049425.1 Magnaporthiopsis incrustans
CTTTCTTCCTGTCACTCTTGAATGGAAAGAGGTAACGGCCGAAGAAACGATAACACGGCCTCCATTCTTATTTTATTCTATTTGGGAGATCGAAAAACAAGGCGAGGAGCCCTAATGTACTGTACGCAGGCTGTCCATGCTACAGCGATTTCCCCCCATTTTGTCTGTTTGTTATCATGTACAGTGGCTGCGCCTGTGGTTGTAGGAGGGAGGACGAGGTGGCGGTGG
The DNA here is from genome assembly GCA_003049425.1 of Magnaporthiopsis incrustans. Taxonomy (NCBI): domain Eukaryota; kingdom Fungi; phylum Ascomycota; class Sordariomycetes; order Magnaporthales; family Magnaporthaceae; genus Magnaporthiopsis; species Magnaporthiopsis incrustans. The sequence continues at coordinate 229 of PYSR01000245.1, forward strand.
GCCAGGGACGGCGGGGTGGCAACCTAGGTAATGGATTGATTGACTGCCCGGACCCGACACGAGGCCGGTATGATACCCCCAAAATAGGTCGGCACTTGCCCGTCGAATACACACAAAGCACACCCAACCTGGAGCACATAGCTTCGTACCGCAAACGATGATTGCAATGTGTGCTGGCCACCTATGGTTTGCGCGGGGCCAGCGAAAGCGTTGTGCGGGCGGTTCCATTCGCCCGGCCGGGCTACCCAAGTTGTCTTGCCGCTGGCTGCCCAGAGAGTCTAAGTCGCCCACATACACACGTTGACGACGCCCAGGTCCCGCGCAACAACCTGTACAACCCTACCCTTTCCTAAACAAGCAATCGCCGTCGTCCGCCTAGGTATTTAGCTCAGGCACCATGTGGCCAGGCCGTCCCTCGAGTCGTCTGAGGCCCATGATCCATGATCGATCGTAGCGTCACTTGCATTTCGCCATCATCGGCCGATTGGGGGCCGCCAGGCGGAGGAAGCATCGCTCACTTGACAGCTAGAGCCCCTTCTTCTCCCGTCGGAAGCCGAGGTGGGTGGCGTCCAAAAGAAAAGAAAAGAAAAAAACACTACCAAGTTGTCCTAAGCGAGCGGCATGCCACCACCAAATGGCTATTGGCCACACGCACGACAAGTGAGCCCCGTCCTGCCACCTGGTAGGTACCTAACCCACCCCATCAAGAGTCGTCCCTATCGGCACTGGAAAAAGTCGGCCTCGACGCCTTGAGCCGCCCCGCTCCTCTTTCGTGGCCTTCCTCGTATGCAGCACAACAAACAAAACCTACTCATTTAATTCTGTCACGACTCCTTTCGTCCTCTCGTCCGGGCCAGTGGCAGATCGTGGATATCTGGTCTATTATTGCAATGATGGTCTTCTGATCATGTCTCCTTGGTTTATGGCCCCCTGATGGCTTGCATCCGTCCTTGTCCTCAACCCTTGCTGCTCCGCCCGCCTCTTGCGGCGTGGCTGTCTTTTGTTAATGTTTTGCTCCCTACCGGAGGTCGGGTGGAAGTGCGGCGGGTTTCCGAGACATGCAGAACAGCCCCCATTCGTGGACCTTTTTTGCGTCACGGAGGCATTCCCCGGCCGCCGCTCCGCCCTTGTCTGATCAGGGCCCTCCGGCATATGCGTCCAAGCATATGTTCCCGGGGAGCCTCGGCTCGGTCAGCATAGTGCGAATGCAGAAGGAGTAAGAAACACTAGTGAAAGAACTCCACAAGATCACGAGACGAGCCGTAGCGGACAGCTGGCCTGGCCTGATGAATCTAGTCTATAGGCCAGAGATGTCCGGGGTATGGGAGGCTGCAGAGGCGGCATCTGCTGGCCCCAATAGCACGAGCTGTTTTCGATGTGTGTTTGCCGTGTCACAGCAGCGCTGCGGAGACGGTAGGACGTCGCAAGGGGCACGGGAGCCAGCATGTAGGCTACGATCGACCTATGTTATGTCCTCTACCACGAAGCAGTAACACGGAAAGAGATATTGGACCTGCGCGCCCCCGTCTGCCTGGGACCTACATATGCCCTGATATGTAGTACTCACGGCCGCCCCTGAGCTCGAGGTGGGAGAACATACACACATAGATGGCCACTACCCTAGGCGAGGATGTGGGCTCGGGGAGAAAAGGAAGGTCGTACCGCGACGGCTAGCTGCAGTTCGAGTGAGGCCTCGCTGTCGCCGCAGCGCCCCAGATCAGCGGGGAGCGGGATCGTGAAACCAATCGTTTACGGCAAACGGCTGAGAAGCCAGCTCAGGGGCCGAGGTGTGTGTCACTGTGCACCAGATTGATTAGCAGCTAATCCAGCGCCTACGTCTTTGTGTACGCGCTACGACGGACACTTGGCACGAAATACTATACTGTGTGACATGGACTAGTGTGGCCGGAATCGTGCCGAGTGGGTGGTTGGGGAAAGGCTGTGGTCCATCCCGTTTGTGCAAAGCAAGCCTCTGCTGTTCAGACGAAAGCCACTCGGCTAGTGGGAGAGAGAAGGCACAGCAACACTCGGACAGCGCGGAAGGGCGAGAAGCCGGGGGGAGGAGGGAGCCGCAGTAGCTCATCGACCAACCCCTCCCTTGCACCACCAGGTAGGAGCACCCAGCATCGAGCAAAAACACGCTGAGCGCGGCCGGCTTCTTCCAACCCCCACGACCCCAGACGATATCGAGGACGTAAGCGTCGGCTCCAGATTGCAGGGACGGGCTTGGTCTGATGGGACTGTGGGGTCACGGATGCGTGCGGGTGGCAGGGACAGCCCTTTCTCTCTTTGGGCCCAGTCGTTTAGGGGCTGTAAGCGGAGCTGCCAGCACCAATGGTTCCCATCCGATGTCGGACAGGACGGGAAGCCCTGCGCTGGCCAGCACGCACCCCTCCCCGCCTGTGATCCCAACGGTGACCAACGGCGACCAACGGCGACCAACGGCGACCAACGGCGACCAACGGCGACGACGGCGGTGACGGCGGTGACGGGCGGCTTGACCGTCGCGGACAACGGCGTCTGGGTGGCCGTTTGAAGAACACGTATAATCGCGTCCGTGTGACCTTGGGGCATATGGCGAAACAAAAAGGCGGGCTGAGACATCGGCTCTCAGCTGATTCCGGCTGGCGAGCAGAGGGGAAGTGGAGGTGATGGAGGGGAATGAGGGGTGTCACGTGATGGGCGGTCCCCCCGCGCCCCTTCTCCCTGCCACGTCCGGTCCAGTGAACAGAGACGAAGCCCCTTTTGGCCGGCTCGACGTACGTGGAGGGTAGGCTTGCACGACGCTGCAGGCTGCTAGGTGGTGGTCAGCTGCAACGTCCACCTGCCGACCCAATCAGCCAGAGCGGTCGATGGTGCGGGTTGGCGGCGGTCAGCACCAGCTCCCTAGGCCGCGAGAGGCAAGGGCATCCACCCTTGATTGAAAGGCAGCCCGACCGGCCAGCGGTCGACCCCCGGTCCCGATGTCGTCGCATGTGCGTGGGTGCGTTGCGTTTGCAGTGGCTCCAGGCTTTGGCCCAATCAGACCTCCACGCATTCGAGCAAAGCCCGCCGCCCCGTATCGCTCCAGTTTCGCCACCACTCGCCGCGAGCTGAGTGGCAGAGGGAAAGGTTGACAGCAAGGCAAACGCAAACAGGGTTGTCCGTCCGAGCACAGGAGAGGGTGCGGTCGGCCTTCGCTCACCTGCCGTGTCTTCACGAGACATTGACCCAGAGGGTTTTCGGGTTGCCGTCCCAAAACGGCGAGTGGAGCGCCTGCTGGCAGCACCACCGCCAGCACGGACCTCTGCACAGTAGAAAGCAAACGGCGGCGGCCGGCTGCTGAGAGTCAGTTGACAGCCATCACATAACGGCGAGCCCTGCTGGCCCAGTTTGATTTCTGGGGCGATCCATCGGTGGGCTTTGCTTCACTCTGGATTGTGCCGCCAGCAATTTTCCTGGTCATCGCGATTGCCGGGCAGACGAACTGGCAGCCGCTCTTTCCTTCCATTTTCACGTCTCGTTTTCGTCCCTCCTTGGAGCCCACCAGCCCCGCCTTTGTGGCCCGAGCTCTTTTGAATTCTGCAATGCCTGGATCATGCAATGGTTGACGCAGCGTAGCCCAATCAGCGACAGGTGCTTCATGCAGACCTAGCACAGGCCCGGCCACTCAGGCAGCTCCAGCTGTCAGAGGCACTGCCCAGTTTGGGTGCGTGCAGCAGCCGCCCTGCCATCAACCACCCACAACCCCCGCTCGCCCCTTCACCCTTGCAGCGGCAGCAGGAGTAGCGGTGCAGTGGGCACCTCACTGAGGGGCCAGCAGACACCCGACGGTGGAGAGACAGGGAGAGAGAGAAAGAAAAAGAGACGGAAAAGCGAGCGAGCAAGGGCAAGGAAAAGGGGAGGGAAATCGGATCGGGCAACCAGAGCATCAGTGCCTGCCCCCAAAGACTCGCTGCCGCCCGACTCTTGCACAATCCAGCACCGCAGTTACTGCATATCCACCCCAGGGCTGACGCCGCCAGCGAGTGGCCATCGTGGGCCCAGGCCAAGCGACCGGCATCCCCTCTGCTGCTGCTCCTGTCGACCTCGGCGGAGACCAGCCAGGTCCCAGGGGCCACCACTTGCTGGACCACGCTAGCGACCACGGCCGCCACATCGCCCTCGTCCACCCTGGCACCGAGCATCGCCGTGGAGACGACGGCCAGAGCTCCTCTGCAGACTCCTGCTCCCCACCCCTGCCCCTCCCTGCGTGATTGGGCCAAGATGGACGGCCCGCTGCTCGATTCGCCGCCTCGCCAGGCCTCGATCCAGGGCATAATACAAAGCCCCGACCCCAAGTCTCAGTCGTCCCCCAGGCGACAGAGACGAACGACGCCATCCCGCGCCTCGCTGGCCGCGTCTTCGTCAAGCATGCGACCCGAGCGAAGCAACAGTTATCCCGTGTCCACGCCGGCGAGGTCCTCGGGCTCCCAACAGCAGAACCCCCGCGCCCGCTCCAAGGACGTGTGGTGCGATGACGACGTGGTCTCCCGATCCGACCGAGACAGCAGCCGCCGCAGCGGCTCTTACTTGATGCCCTCCATGTCCCGCGGCACTTCGTCTTTCACCTCCGACTCGGAAGACGACACGGACGTGTCGTCGCAGGACGAGCAGGGCCAGCCTGAGATCCGAGTTTCCGACAAGGAGACGCTCGCCGAGCGTCTTCGGACCAGGAGCAAGCGAGGAGGCGCACACCGCCGCCAACGCACCGTGGACGATGCAATCCCCGAGGAGGCCGACTACAGTCTGGAACGCAGCCGAGAGAACTCGCCCGCCGCCCGTGGCGCTGCCCGCAGACGCCAGCCGCGCTCGCCCTCCCGCCATTCCTCCGACAGGCGTGAACCCAAGGAACACCGTCATTCGTCCCGGAAAACCCACCGAAAAGGGTCCACCATCGACGAGGACGTCATGCGGCAGAGTGTCTCAACGAGGAGGTACGCTTTTGCTCATCCTCTGGGCGTGTTTCTTTCCCAGTCTTCTTCTCCCCCACGGTGAAAAGGCGGGATGGGAGCATCGTTTTTTCTGACACGAGTCGCGTGACTTCCTCCCTTGAAGAACTTCGCGGAGGCACAGCGAACCGGACCACGCAGAGAAGCCTCCAATGCTCCGCAAGGCGCAGACGTTCGGGGGCACCGACACGCCCTCGCAAGTCCCCAGGCTGCTTTGCCCCACGACGCACTGCAGGAAGCCCATCAAGAGCAAGAACATTTACAGGGAGCGAGAGGAGGAGGGCGGCCGGAAATACGCCAAGTGCAGCTACTGCAAATGCAGAATCTGCATCGACTGCGGCAGTCATTGGCACCGGGATCCCAAGTGCCCGGTGGCGGGGGAGGATGAGGAGGAAGAGGAGGAGGAGGAGCCGCCGCCGAAGCGATCTCAAGCGAAGCCAGTCAAGCGTGTGCAGATATGTTCGGGTTGCGGCCACGAGCTTGCAAACTGCGACTGCGAGGCCGAAGAAGATGTTCCTGTCTTGAAACAAAGACAGGTGTCGTCATCCTCCAGGAGGACAGACCGCCTCGAGTCGCGGGACCTGGACGTCCGGCCTCGCGTCATGGCTGCAACCCCGGATCCAACAGAGGCGTACCGGTCCCGTGATCAATCTCGCGAGAGGTCCCGTGATCACAGCTCTCTTAGCCGCCGCTCGCAGTCGCGTGGTCTTGAAGAGTACTCGCGACCACGGAAGATGCAGGCACAACCCGAAGCGAGCTTGTCACGCAGACTTCACGCCCAGCCTCAAAGGTTTGACGATGACGACGATGAGGACGACGATGATGATGACGACGATAACGACGACGACGACAATGACGATGACAACGATGACGAGGAAGAGGAAGAAGTCCACTACGCATTTGGTCAACCCGAGGAGGAGGACCATCACCGTTCCCGATCTAACCAAGCACTCACTCCGGCGCCGCTGGGGCCACTGGCCGCGATGGCATCGCCGCCGCCGCGCGGTGCAGATTATTACTCCCCGGCAATGCCCACCTATGGAGGTCACCGGGAGGCTCCGCCCACACACATGCAGCTACATACCCGGACACAGTCCGGACCCCCGCCGCCTGCTGTACCGACGCCTCCCCCCTCAAACTTCAACCATCAGTCCCAGCGAGAGCGGGAACGGGAGCGAGAGAGGGAGCGAGACAGGGAACGTGATCGAGAGCGAGAACAAGAACGGGAGTATCGTCAACGCCAACGTGAGCGTGAGCGTGAGCGTGAGCGTGAGCGTGAGCGTGAGCGTGAGCGCGAGCGTGAACGTGAAAGGGAGAGGGAACGTGAGAGGGAGCGGGAGCGGGAGCGGGAACGCCACGAGCGTCGTGCGCGCGAGTTTGAGCCCGAGTCCCTGCCGCTGCACCCAATGGTTTCGAGCCCCATGGCTGCGTATGCGCGCGACCACGCGCACGCAGTGCCACAGGCTCATTCATACCCTCCGCCGTACTCTCAGGCACCCGCACACCCCCAGGCCCAACCCCGAGGGTCGCCGCCTCAACCGCACCCTTTCGCACCCATCTCGGAGAGGCAAAGACCAGCACACCACCACCAGCATCACCACCATCACCATTCCCCCGCGGTGCCCTATTCACACTCGCAGGCCCCGCCCCCGGCACCAGTTCCGCCGTCGATGGTGGAGCCCCACCACCATGGCTACGAGCCTCCCTCTCCTCCCATCCCCATGGGACCGTCGCGGGCTCCCATGCCGGCACCATCGCCACCTCCCTTGATCCAGGATGACGAGAGGCCCAACCCGGGCGACGACTACGTGGCAAATGTCAACAAAGCCCGCAACAAGCGTGCGACATCAATGGACAGGCGCCTGGCGGAACGATTCAATCCGGACTCGAGAGGCGCTCAGAGTGCCTACCACGTGCCCGGCCTGTCCCAGCACCCGCTGTCTCCGGTGCCGGCGCCGGCGCCGCAGCCTGTGCTCCACCACGCTCCGCCCCCGCCGCCCATCATCCACGCCGGGACGCCGTCTGTAATCCATGTGGCATCGCCGCCAATGCACCACGTCCCCATGTCTCCCCCCTCGGCACTGCACCACCAGCCGCACACGCCTCCGCACACGCTTCACCCACAGATGTACCCGTCGGCGTACCCTCCTGCGGGGCCACATGTAACCACGATTCCCATGCACACGCGGGGCATGGGAAGCCCAGCCATGCCGATGGCGGCTATGCCGCCGCCGGCTGTGCCCCTGGCGCCCCCGGCTAGCGGCATGAGGCGGCACACGATGGATGATGAGATGTATAGCAGCAACTCGAGGAGCACAAGGTCGTCTGACCAGGGGCTGTCGGGAGGCGCAGCCAGGCGCCGACACCGTGGCGACAGCTACGATGGCGGCGTCGCCGCCGCCGCCGAGCAAGAACGGTCGCCTAGTCGGCGCCGACCGACGGTGTCGCGGCGGCCGCGCAAGGACGCGGCCGCTCAGCAGCCGTACCTAGAGGAGGATGACGATGAGGAACCCGAGCCTCTCAAGGCAAGCCGCCTGGCGGGCTTGACCGGGCCCGGCCGCGGTGTGGGCCGGGTTTACGAATGGAGCAGCCACGTCGCGCCTTCTCCCAAGGTGTCGGCTTCTGTGGCATCCTGAGCCGGGGTTTAGGAACCCAGAACAGACGAGGGAAATAGATTGTCTCCCCTCCCTTAAGAGGCCCAGCCAGAAGGCCACGTTGCAGAAAGTACCCAGCACCATCTGGACGAAATGTTAAGGCTCGTTATCATATTCGTGTATCTGAATTTCCAACATTTCTCTTTTATCTTGTCTTTTTTTTTTTTTTTTTTTTTTTTGCCTATATCTTCTCCTTTCCGACACGCTCGCTCCCTTGCGTATTACTTCTTTGATTTCCGCATTGGATGTCATTTGTAATTTCGAGTTCNACTTCTTTGATTTCCGCATTGGATGTCATTTGTAATTTCGAGTTCGTCTCGTCCAAGGGCCTCTGTTTTGGTCACAGGTTGCTTTTCCATCACTGCCTGTCGGACTCTTATCGTCAACTTTCGACCTTTTTTTTTTCCCTCTTTTTTTCTCTTTTGTGTATCATACGCCAGTCGCGTATCAACTGATCATGAAACGACGACGAAGGGGCCCAGCGTGGAACTCGCATGACATGGGCATCGTATCTTTTTTCTTTCTTTCTTTCATCTTTTTTTTCTTCCTCTATTTTTCTTTCTCCTATGTCTGACTTTCTGCTAATGTTTTGACGAACCGAGGCATGACGGTGAAGGTTGGTTGACCGAGATGGTATCAGAGGACAGAACATGGGCGGGTTCTGTGGTGGGGCGGTTCTGCGTTCTCGTAACCAATGAATAACATTTTAGCTCGCCCGACTCAGTTATTTTGCCCCTGTGCAGTTTTTGCCCTGCTCCCTGCTTATCGTCTGATTTCACGCACAAAGCCGCGGCCGGGATAAGTGGGTTCAGGATGAGGCACGAGGTTGGCTGGCAGTGAGACAACCTAGCTTAGATACTGCATCAGCGGATCCCGGGTCCTGGGCGGTGGGTAGTGGTGGGCAGTGCTTATTCGAACACGGGCACGACCATGGAATGGACGCTTTTTGTCCCACTCTTTTTTGTTGGTGAAAAAGAATGAGGTCGGTCAAATGATGGGCCGACGGCATCCACATGGGGGAGTCACCCACTGAAGTCTAGTAGCATTGTAGGGCACACAGGTCGACTTCCTTCCACCAGCTGGGCAGTCGGGCTACGGTTAACATGGGTAGCCGGTATACAATCCCACGGAACAGTCTAAGCGGTAACCGTTAGAGCGGCAAAGCCTAAAACAAAATCTCAACTTAATCGCTGAGAGAGTGAGTGGAGTGGGACCGTGCCCCCGACGTCACCCAAGGTAGCCCACCAAAATCGAGGCCGGGGGATCCATGGATTCCAGATTTCTCGGAGGTGGGCTTTTAGGCTTCCAGCACCTACTCCTAATAAAGTACCTACCTAATCTAAGACCTAAGGCACCTACCTAGGTATCCAAAGAGACATCGAAATAAACCCACACTGCCGAGGCGCGCGGGCGCGCGGCCAAGACTAGCTCCGACCGAAGGTCAAACTAACCCGGTGCTCCCGCAGGTACACCTTGTCCCGCATGTGCGCCACCTTCGTCACATGTCGCGTGTGAAGCCAGAGCTTCCACCGCGCGGTGTCGGACTTCGCTCCATCAGCGATGGGGGCGCGGACGTTGCTCCAGCATAGGTAGCCCAGCCATCGAGGACTTGCCCTGGGCGAACAGACGACTCCAGCCCGCCTCGACTCCGCGAACAAACGAACCCTATATAAGCCCCGGGCTGACCCCGGGCCGCCGTCATCACCGACGCCCATCGCGGCCCACCCGGCGAACCGGAAGCCGCCCGCCGCGACACTCCCCAAGCCGCAGCAGCAGCCAGCCAGCCAGCCATGTTGCTCCTCCACCAGGTCGGTAGCGTCAAGATCGGCGAGGTGGTGCGGTACACGGTGACGTACACGCCCTCGCACGACCGCATCCTACCGTCCCCGGAGTGCCTGCACCTTCGCATCAAGAACACGTCCCTCATCGCCCTGCGCGCCGCCTTCGTCCACGGGCCCTACACCCTCTCGGTCGCCGCCTACCCCGCCCACTACGACCCGAACCGCAAGTTCGCCAACCCCCGCCGCTACGGCGTCCCCGAATTCGAGCCCATGCTCAAGGCCGGCGGCGTCTGGTCCTGCCGCCTCCTCGTCCCCGACAACATCCGCCAGTCCGCCGGCTGCGGCGTCAGCCAGGGCCACTTTGGCGGCGTCCCTACAACCGCCGCCACCACCACCGACCCCGCCAACTTGCCCTCCTCATCCTCCTCCACTTCCGAAGCCGTCCCACCCCAACCCGCCCTCGACTCCGCCTCGTGGGTCATCGAGATTTCCAGCCAGGTCATCTTCTCCACTTCGGCCGCCGTCAACTACGAGATCTTGCTTGCCCGCGACGAGAAGTCGCTCAGCCTCGGCGCCCCGGCCGTCCCCGTCATAGGCGGCACCCATGCTCAGGCTCCCCAGCCGGGCAAGATTAGCGATTTCACGTCCTCGCCTGCGGGGTCGCAACAACAGCAGCAAGGGCGCGGTGCCCTCCAGAAGGGTGTCTACTCGGGGGCCATCCGACTCAAGGTCGAGGATACAGCTGCGCTCTGGGACACACCGCGTCTCGGCTACCCCAGCCCCTCGAACCTGGCAAAGGCGAAGCAGCATGCCGACCTCCGAAAGGGTTCGGCCTCGGAAACGACCGGACCAGTGTCGACAGCTCCACAGTCACAACCGCAGCCGGGTCCCACAGACGCGGACGGAAAGGGAGAAGATGGGCAGGGCGAGGCGTCTACAGAGCCGGGGAGCAAGGACGGTGGAGGGAGCTCAGCAAGGCCGGACGAGAAAAAGCAGAAGATACACCTCGTCATGCTCACACACGGCCTGCACAGCAATCTTGGCGCCGACTTGCTGTTCCTCAAAGAGAGCATAGATTCAGCTGCGAGACAAGCAAAGATCGACGGCAGGGCAAGACGCGCTCGGGAAGCGCAGGAACGCAGAGAGGAGAGACGCAGACGGCGAGAAAAAAGGCTACAGGAAAGAGAAAAGCAGGCTGCAAAGGCCAAGGAGGATGAGGAGGAGGGGGAGCACAGGAGTGCCAGCGCGGAGGCATCGTCGAAAGCCCCGTCCGAAGACGCCAATGGTGTATCAGCTCCGGATGAGAACCCCACGGAGACGGGACCCAACGACAACACATCCTCGGCTCCCAAGACGGGCAGCAAGCCGCCACAATTGGAGGAGACAGACTTGCCAGAGGATGGCGAAGACGGCAGCGACGACGACGACCAAGTCGTTGAAGATGACGAGGAGGTTGTGGTGCGCGGGTTCCCGGGCAATGCCACACGAACTGAAAGGGGCATCAAGTACCTAGGCAAACGTCTGGCCCGCTATATCCTATCAATGACGTACCCCGATCAGCCCTTCCTCCCAGCGTCGCTAGCAACGGCCAAAGAAGCCGTGGCGCAAGCAGCGGCCAAGAAAGAAGGTGGCGCCTCGGGGGCGGCGCCGGCGCCAGCACCGGCGCACAAACACAGCAGCATACGCAAGGCGGCCAGCGCCGGCGACGACACGCGCACGTACCGCATCACCAAGATCAGCTTTGTGGGCCACTCGCTCGGAGGACTGGTTCAGCTATACGCCATCGCCTACATCCAGAAGCACTCGCCCGATTTCTTCCGCGTAATCGAGCCCATCAACTTCATCGCCCTGGCGTCGCCGCTGCTCGGGCTGAACCACGAGAACCCCCTTTATTTCAAGTTTGCTCTAGACTTCGGCCTCGTCGGGAGGACCGGCCAGGACCTGGGACTTACATGGAGGGCGCCTACCATCGCGCGCAGCGGCTGGAGCGCCATCGTGAGCAACCTGGGCGAGAATGCGCACAAGAAACTGCTGGGTGGCGAGGCCCAGGCCGAGTCCAAGCCGCTGCTGCGCATTCTACCGACGGGGCCCGCCCACGTTGCCCTACGCGCCTTCAGGAACCGCACTCTCTACTCCAACGTGGTCAACGACGGCATCGTGCCGCTGCGCACCAGCTGCCTGCTCTTCCTGGACTGGCAGGGGCTCGGCCGCGTCGAGAAGGCCCGGCGCGAAGCCGGCCTGGTCGAGACTGTCGTCGGCTTTGGCTGGTCTGAGCTCATGGGCGCCAACGTCACGTCTCCGAGGGCCCCGACATGGCAGGCTGACGACAGCGACGAGGAGGTTGATAGGTCTGGCGACGCGAAAAAGAGGCAACCGCCCGAGGGTGGTAGCGACAGCAGCGATGGCCGGTCGGCCGGGCTGGCCCTGGGCGGCGGCGGGGAGGGGGATGAGAGCCCAAATCGCGTCGGCGCCGTGACGCCCATGGCGCCCAACTCCCACGAGGTTCCGCAGCCGTCAGGCAATGCCATCCTGGAAGACGACAGGCAGAGCATACGCTCGGTGGCGTCGCCGGCGTGGGGCATCCACTCGACGTCCTCGGCGGCGGCGGCGAACCCCTTCACTGGCATCTTCAACTTCTTCCGCAAGGACGAGCCGGCCAAGGAGACGCCACCGAGCCAAAAGCAGACGCAGATATTCAAGCGCAGCCAGACGCTGCTGAAGGATATGGGCTCGCAGAACCACTCGGCGTCCTCATCCCGGTCCAAGGTGACGAGCGGCCACGAGCTGAGCGACGAGCCCAGCGAGAACGGCATGTCGGCGCCCCCGAGGACGACCTTCTTCGAGGCCGCCGGCGACCTTCTCAACCCGAAACTGCCCTCGGTCGAGTACTTGATCGACCCTTCCAAGCGGCCGCGGACCATCTTCCACGACCGCATCTACCATCCCAGTGACATCCCGCCTCCGCCCCTCAAGAAGCGCCCGACCAGCAGCTCGCGGCACATACGCCGCCGCTCCAAGATCGACTTCTCGGAAGACGCCGACGCAGACCCTGCCAACTTGAAGCCGACTCCGGAAGTGGCCGGATCAGGCGAGGCCGGCTCGGGCCTCACGGCCAAGGCGGCGGCAAAACTGAGCATATCGATGCCGTCGTCGCCCGTCATGTCACCGCAGCAGCTGTTCTCGCCCCAGAGCAGCATTCTGTCGCCCATAACGGACGACGGCGGCGACGCATCCGACCCGAATAAACGAAGCAAGGAGCCAGCCCACGTGGTCGACAGCGCGGGCATGCGGGTCGAGGAGAAGATCGCGCGGGCCTATCACAGGGGCCTGTCGTGGCGCAAGGTGCTCGTCAAGCTGGAGCCGGACGCCCACAACAACATCATCGTCCGCCGCACGTTCCCCAACGCCTTTGGCTGGCCTGTCGTCAAGCATCTCGTCGACGCCCACTTCAGCGACTTGGCCGCAGCCCGCACCCCGGACGGCATCGAGCCCAGCCGCGAGCGAGCCGCGGGCCTGGGCCTCGGTCCGGACGAGCGAGGAAAGGAGACCACAACCCAGGAGCCCGAGGCGAAGAGCGCAAGCGGGACCTTGGGGGACAAGGGATGCCGCGGCCACGATATCCGACCCATCCGGGCCCCGGGCCGCAGGGCCTCACTGACGCGCACGGCCAGCGAGGCGCGCGAAGCCGCCGACAAAGTCTCGGACCTGCCGTCGACGCCGCCGCGGCGACCGTCCTCCATGTCGGGCGCCATGGTCGGCAGCGACGGGCCGTCGACCCCGCGCAGCGGCGCCAGCGGCGGCAGCAGCAGCGCCGGCGGCCGCCTCAACTACGACCGCCTCGACTCCATGACCTGGAGCGAGCGCGACTGGGACGACAGCGGCGACGACAGCGACGACGACGACTTGGCCTCGCCTCGCTCGGCCTCGCGCTCCGCCGCCGCCGCCGGCCACCACCACTCGTGGCTGCGGAGGAAGGGCGCCGGCTCCGGGTCCTCGTCCAGCGCCACTGCCGGCCCCGGCAACAACAACAGCAATCATAATAGCGGCGGCGGCGGCGGCAGCTGGAACTGGACGGAAAAGATTGTGGGCAAAGGCGCCACCAAGTCGCCCCGGGGCGGCAACAATGCTGCCCAAGCAGCCGCGTCGTCTGCGGTTCGAACGTCCGGGGCGAGTGCGGGAACCAAAGTCCAGGGCGACGAGGGGCGGCAGGTCAAGTAACAAACAAACACGAACTCCATCCGACGGACGACTCCTGGGCTCTCCTCGTCTCAGACTCCCATTGCGTTCAACCAGGGCGGCTTTCCGCCTCGTATTAACCCTGTTTCATCGCCTCTTGTTCTCCCCATTGTTCCCCTCCGCATGTCACCGAGAGGGATATCAGTTTAGCATATCTGCCTAGCATAGAGCATCTCTGATTCTTCCCTGTTCCTACCGTTCCTCCTGTCGATAGTTTTAAAACCACCTAGGCATCGGGAGCGTGGTGTTTGATAGACGTCGCCCGCAGACAAGCGGCCGGTTCCAATCTTGAAAGGCCTTTAATCGCGACAAAGGAGTGCATTCGCTTTTGCCCAAGGCAGTGAGTGTATGTCCAGATCATCCATGTCATGAAACCTCAGACCTGACAAGAGTCTGAGAATGGCATTTCGAGATAGCGAGGTATCGTCTTCGAAAGGGAGCAGAGTAAATACAGGTGTGCCGGAGCAAAAATAAATGCCCTGTGAGAATGTATAGGGCGACCCTGGCCATGCGTGCAACCGCAAACACAAAAGCCAGTCCTGTCTCGCCGCCCGGCTGGCTGCAAAGCCAGTGCAAAGTCACATGTTTCGCCCATGCGCCATGTTTTTTTCGTGATTACCGATGTATGGTATCTCTCCGCTCAACTCCGGGAAAATAGGATGTGCCCCAAACGCCCGCGCCGAAATGAAAAACTGAAAAAAAAAAAAAAAAAAAAAAGAAAGCAAAGTATAGCCATTCCAGTGCCATGCCCATCATGTAAAAGCGAGATGCCGCGATAGAGGATCTGACGTCAGAGAAAACGAAGGCCTCTGTGCCGACGCCTCTAATTCCCAAATAAAAACAGATAATTATAATAAGCACAGAGAAAAAGAAGAAAATGGGCCAAGGAACGATCCCAGGCGGGTTGGCTTATCAGCGATGACGGCGGGCGAGTGCTGCCTGACAAGGTTGCTGCTACCAGTCGCCGTGATTCGGCCCGGGCAGCGGGTTCTTTCTCGGACGTCCGCGCTTCCTAGGCTGCGACGTCGAGCGAGGACGCTTCTTGCGCCCTCCTCCACCGGGAGTGTGGCTGGCCTTTCGCTTGCGGCCCCGCGTGGCGCTATCGGGCGCCTCGTCATCCTCGTCCGCACTAGGGGTCGAGGGACCTTCGCCGTCGTCGCCATCCTCGTCGGCCACCTTGAACTCTTTGTCAATGTTGAGCAGATCCACAAAGGCGCGGCATTGCGCCATCATCTGCTCGTCAGACGACAGCGCAGACATGAGAGCCTCCAGGTCCTCCCACAGCTTGTCCCCGGTGACGTTCTGAACCTTGACGGGCGTCTTGCTGAGGTCTTTCGCCGCCACCTTGTTCTTGCCTTCGGCCGACCGACGTTCAGCCTTGAGCCCGTACAGGCGGCGCAGATACGTCCGTACTTCCCAGGCGGCCGACAGTATCATGGATCCTGCCGTCAGTTTCCTCAGACGAAGAGGGTCGATCTGAGGCACAAAGGACGGCTGCTGCTGCTCATGACTCTCTCCCCCAGCCGCATCTCCTCCAAGTCCGACCAGGAAGACTTCCGACTCGATGGCGTGCGCAATGTTGGCACCGGTGCTGGTAACAAGTCTCTCGAGAGCCGATATTGCTACTTGGAGCTCTCCGACTGTGATGTACTCAAAGTAGGCCATGTTCTCCAGAAGAAAGCGGGCAAACATGAGGTGCGTCGGGAGAGGCTGCTGCGAGACGTCGAGCTTGGCCGGGTCAAAGTCGATCAAGCTGCACACTTTGCGCAGGAAGCCCTGCCGATTCTTGGACTTGCTGATCTTCAGATGCTCCATCATGTTGTTGAGCTTGGATACGAAAGTCTCGCTCCTGTCGTCGCGAATTGCGCCGCGAGCATCGCTGACGATGTCGCGATGGTATTGAAAGATGGACTGCAAGGTTCTTGCGTATTCGCGTTCGAGGACAGACTCGTGTTTCTCATGAAGCAGCTTGTGTTCCCGGAATGCAAGTTCGCTTATGTCCTTCCTCGGACAAGTCTCCAGCGTCATCATGGTCACACCAGTCTCCTTGGGGTGAACCAGACCTTGTCGGTTGATGCTTCCTAGCACCTCGGCGGCGAGCAGTGCGTGTCCGTCCATGGTGGCCAGCGCTATTCGAGTGAGCTGGGTGAGAAATCGCTGCGTGGTTGCGCTGGCCACGTCGTCGTAGTTAGTTCCGCCCATGACCGTCAGCTCCTTCTTGCTAACTCCACCCTCGGCCGCGGTGCCGGCTCCGTTGAGCGCTGCGGCCTGTGATGCCTGGTCTGAGCGCCTCTCCTCCGTGGTAAGAAACTCCTTGAAGGACCTCAAGACGATGCCCTCAAGACTGACGTCCTGCTTGTCGAAAACGTCCTGGAACATCTTGTAGACGCTGGGGCTCACGTAGTTTCGAGGATGGGACTGGCAGACGAGGCCGATAGCCTCCAGCGCAGACCTGCGAATGACCATGGGCTTGTCTGCCCGGGCAAGGGGTAGCATCGTGTCCACCATCAGCTGAGACGTGGATTTGCCCTTCCAGGTCGGGAGACGCTGCTTGAAAATGTCGACCCACTTGTCGAGATCGCAGTGTTTTCCCAGATGCCCGATAATGGGGCAATATGCTAGTATCTTCTTAGCATCTAGTGTGCCTCCTTTCTGGGCGTTAGCCGCTCCGGCCAGGGCCGAGGCCGCCAGCGTCGCCAGCTTCAGCTCGTCGCCCGTTATGCCGCAGATGATCCAGAGGCAGGCAATGACGTCGTCGAGGAGACCAGGCCTGGTGTAGATCTTTGAGACGGCCGGCATCACCACCTTGCAGATGTCCGCTAGGAATTGATGGTGATGCTGACCCGACAGTTCAGGAAGCACCCGGCGGTAGATCACAACCGCTGCTCGCGTCACAACGATTTCCTCCGCCGTCATGTTCGATGTTATGTTCAGGACGTGCGGGCGGAGAAGCCTGATCTGCTCAAAGTCGAACAGCTTAGGGTCGGCCTTGGCGAAGACCTGAAGCACCTGCAGCACGTCCTTGCCCGAAAGCGAAGATGAGTCGCTGCCCTCAGGGCTGTCCGCAGGCACGAGATCGAACATGCCCGCCACGAGTGTGCGGCAGGCCTCGAAGTTCTGACGAGCCATCTTGGAGTTGGGCGAGAGAACAGACTGCAAAACCTTCTCCAGCCAGGTGGCAACGTTGAGCCCATGCTTCACCGTATGCACCATGAGGTCGATGTGGTCCGCCAGTGATTTCTTGTCCGCTGCCGACGTTTCGGCATGGTAAAAGGGGAAGATCCATATCTCCTCGATGGTCTGGCGCGCGAGCTCCTTGACTCCTTCATCAGGGTCCGTCGCCACCCTATGCAAGAGGCCTTGAGAAATGCAGCTGCGCAGCTCACGGTCCGACTGCCTCACATATATGTCCTTGGTGAGTTTCATGGCCCGCTTCCTGACACCGACACCCATGTCCAGGAATCTGTCGATGATGGGCACCGCCATCGTCATCTCCAATGCGGGCCGGAGCATGATGCATCTGCCGACAAGACCCAGAGCCGAATCGCGCACCTGTGGGGAGCTGTCGGTAAGGCACTGCTTGATGAGCGACACGACGGATGATTCGCCATCCAGTATAGACGGGTCCGTCTCGATCACCTGGGTGATGCTCTTCAGACTCTTGCTGCGGACCGTGGCCTGATCGCTGGACATGGAGTGGATCAGAATGCTCAGGATGACGTTGAAGGATTTCCCGAGTTGCGACTGGTCCAGTATGATGGCGTACGAGGCCCTCGCCTGGATTGGCGACACTTCCCTGAACTCGTACTGTGTTGAGAGCCACTTGCGGTCCTGGATCACCATGTGCAGTCGGTATGCCAGCCTTCCAAACTCCCGATCTCGCTGGGCTAGGGCTGCCGCCGTGCCGTCGGTGTCCTGGAACGCAGCATGCGTTGCTGTGACCTGATTTGCCCAGGAAGCACAAAGGAACGAAATAGCGCTGGTCAGGTGCGGGTCTTCCCGGAGCCTCGTCCCGAGGTGCTCTAGCACGGCCCGGAACGGCCCTGACCAGTCGACCATCTGCTCCGAATTCACTCTCTGCTTCAAGGATGCGGCCGCCAGGTCTGAGAGAAACAGGCTGAGGGGGTCCGACTCGACCGTGCTGAGCAAGCTCCCAGTCTTCCTAACCTGCGATCTCAGCTTGGAGATGGCGGCACATATTGAGCCAAGAATCTCCAAAGCCATGTTCTTGGCTGGGGCGGACGTACGCTCGCCGTCCACCTGCTGCCGCATCAGTCGACTAACGACATTGAGCAGAAGCTCTGCGGCAGGCCAGTCTGGCGATTCAAGGCACGTGATGAAGTCCTCGACAAACAGGTCGAGCAGGTTCCTGTAAGGGGAGTCGCCAGATTTTGTCGAGTTCAGGGCGCGGCTGACGATGAACTTCATAACATAAAGGGCGTTGTGAAACGCGGTGTCGACAAGTGAAGATTCAGTTTCCTTGAGCTCGCGCATCGCCGTCTCGTGCTCATCAGCAGCCTCTGCTTCGCCCGTGATCGTTGAGGTAAAGACGGCTCCGATTCGCCTCCGTGAGGAGCCGCCAGCGCCAGCGCCCTCATCGTCTTCATCCTCGCCGTCGCCATCGGCCCCTCTGGCTGATGCCTTGTGACGACTAGACCCCTTCGTCGAAGACGCACCGGCTTGACCGGCGCTTGCCTGCACCAGCCGCAATATCAGTGCAGACACAGTCTGAACACACCTTCCGTCGACAAGCTTGAACTGCCTCGCACTCTGCTTTCCCACCGGAAGCTTCTCCAGCGATGTGAGCATATCGTCGAAGATGCCCTGTCTCTGAGACGGGTTGAGAACAAAGATCTGCGACAGCATGTCCATCGCAACAAGCCTCAGTCCGTCGAACTTTTGAGTTCCCAGGAGAGACTCCCGTTCGCTTGGAGCATTTTCGACAAAGACTAGGCGTGTGGACAGAAACTCGAGCGTGTTGACAACCGTCTCTGAGAGGTCAATGGCCCGGATGAGCGAGGCCATGAGGCTGTAAAGCCGTTGGCAGCTCGTGAAGACCGTGAGAATGGACTTTTTATGGCCCGCCAACAGGCCGAAGAGATGCTGTGACTGCCGGAGCTCCGTGATGGGCACAGCGATTCCATCCATCACGTTTTTGAAAAGGTTGACCGCCAGCTGGATAGTGTCCTCGGAGTACAGCTGTTTGTCGTCCCTGCCCCCTGCCATGATCTTCAGAGACGTCCTCGCTGCCCTCAAGCCATTGTCCAGAATTGGAAGCTGTGAGGCCCAAGTGAAGACCTCAACCTCACCCCAGTCACCGTCGAGTTTGGCCTCAAGCCCCTCAGCACACTGCAAAGCACCCTCGCTCAGCCGCTGGATATGCAGAAGATCCTCCAGCGGTATGTCCTCGAAGCAGCGCAGGTCGATGGCCTTGTCGATGAGTTGATAGGTTCGCTGCTGGCCAGCCGAAGTTATGGTGGGCACATCCTCGTTGGTGGTAGTTACTAGTTGTGAGGCTGCCGACTGAGTACCCAAGTTCGTCTCGGCCACGAAGATGTCTGAAAAGTGCCGACGCACATCCTGGAATGCTGCATCCGACTTCTGACTTCGGTCCAGATCCATGCCATACTCCTCTGGCGCGCCGTACGCATTTTGCTGCCTCGGTCTCGAAAAGTCCGCAGGAGGTTCCACGAGGTTCTTATAGTCGCGGTACTTATCCGCATCCGCCACAAATGTCGGAAGGTTGATTTGGATTTCCATTCGAGCCTGTTGTGAAGCTGATGGCGGTGGAGCGTCCTCAGGGCGCTGGTCTGGCATCTCTTGATCATCGCTTTGCTGTGGAGGGGCCGGTGGCGAGCCTCTCTGGGGTGTCTCCCGTGGCGAAGTAACCTGCTGAGTCGAAATCGGAAATGGTAAAAATGCCTCGCTGGGCGAAGGCACAGATTCTAGGGGCGCGCTGGCCTCCTCTGGCGTGGGGATCGAGGGACCGCTGGGCTTGACTGTGGGTGGCTGAAGAGGAATTGAGACCTCGATCTTGGAGTTGTGTGCATGCGCCTGCTTGTTCAGCACTGCCACATGGCTCTTTCCGGCCGGAGATTCTGCCTTGGCGGGGATCAGGGACTTTCGCTTCTTCTTGGGGACAGGCGTCGGGGGCGCAGCGCCGTTGACATCCTGTGGCACAGAGGAGTCGGGAGAAGGATATCTGAACGAGACGTTAGATCGCTCGAAGACCATCTTGGCAAATGGCGAAAGCTCCGAAGCCAGACTCTTTGCGGGGGGCGCGTTTGCGTCCGCGTTCATCTTCGGGCCCTTCCGGAAGGTGCTAGCGCAGGTGTCAGCAAGCGTCACGAGCCGAGTGTGGACCAAACCGGGAACTTACAGTGAGTTGACATTGTTGGGATTCAGCAGATGCTGGACCTGATCTATCGCGTGGTTAAGTCGCCTCGACGGCGTTTGCTGAGCAGCCTCACGAGTGAGTGTGTCAAAGTCGTGTCGCGGGACCTGCTGTGGGAGGTCAGAGGCCGGGAAGCCAGAGCCCAAGGTCGGATTTGGGATGACACCTGCTTGTGGGGGGCGGGGTCAGAACACGGCACTTCATGCAGGCAAGACGAGAGGCATGAGGCAGAAGAGAGCGGGTTGACGGCGGTGTGAGGAGGGAGTGGGACTGCAGACGCACCTGGCTGGAACGGAATGACGGACGTGAATGGCGAGAACGGTAGCGCTTCGTAGAGAGTGAAGGGGCGCGTGAATTGCTGGACCGAGTCCGCGGCGCCGGGCGGCGTCTGGCCGTTCTCGCCGCCATTCGGAACGCCTGGCGGTCGGCTTGCCATCTTTACGGCCAGGGACTGGGCATGGCCCAAGCAAGTGGTATGCGACCCCTCGAATGGTGCACCAATGGCATTGGCTGGCCACTGGATCGGCGCGGTGGTATCGGCGGCAGATGCGGGCGATCGTGGGCTGAGGGGCGCGAGGCAGTGAGGGTTTGCCAGGAGGGCGCGGCGTGGTTGCCGGCGTGCGCAGTTGATGGTTGATCAATGGCTCTCCGGCAAAGGAGATGCGGAAGGTGCCATCTGCATTCGCCTCGCGCCTGCTTGCTCGCCAGCCTTGCAAAGGGTGCGACCCACAACTAGGGGCGTGCCGCTTCATGATTGGCCCATCGTGCCGCGACTCGACGCGGATGGGCCCAACGCCAGCGCCTTGATCCCCAGATCGCTGGAGCTTAACAGTGACGGATTGGTTCGTGCACCATCTGTCAGCCCCACCTGGCGGCTTGCAGCGGGAGACGAAAATATCGGAGGAATAACCCAGAACTTGATCAAAGTTTCGAGGGGTGGGAAAAAAAGTCAACAGAATTGAAACACCCACTACAACCGCCACCTTTTCTACGACGTTGAAACCATCGCGCAAAGATGTCTGCCATTGGGACCCTGATTTTCTGCAGTGATTGCGGTAATCTCCTGCCTGCATCTAAAGGAAGTGAGAAGAACATTCTACTCTGCGAATGCTGCGGCGCGGAAAACAAAGGTATGCTGAGCCCGTTGTCGCATTACACATAGCAGGCAATAGAAAATTCATGAATTGACTGACCTTGGTTCTTTTTCTCTCCAGATGCCGCCGCGAAAACAATCATCACCCGATCGACGCCGGCCGACTTTCCGTCGCCTTTGCGCCAACAGCTATCCAGCGTGCAGACCGTCAAACGCCATGAGCTTGTGACCGAGGCTTTGACACAGAAGACTTGTGAGAGATGCGGGAGGAAAGAGGTTCGATTCTCCGCTGTCCAGCTGCGCAGCGCCGACGAAGGATCCACAATCTTCTACAACTGCGAATGCGGGAACAGGTACGTTGTCCAGCTGACCAGTGAGGATACTGCAACGGTGACGGCTGATACTAACACGCATCGTGGCCGCAGGTGGGCTGAAAACAACTGATCTTGTGATGCTTGCAATGCCAACGGCCCTGGTTTCGCTCGGCAAGCCACCGAAACCGCGCACGATTCCAAATGTATTATTTGGATGGAACCCAGATCCGCAAGGACCGCCGCATTTACTTTTTACACCCCCGAAACGCCGATGTGCATGCCTATAAACAGTCCTATAATTATACAGCCATCGACTACCCTTGAAAGGCCTCGCATGGAGAGATTCGAACGGTCAAGCAGCGACCTCTGGAATCAACGCATACTCGGTCTGCCCGCTCTTCTCGTACTCGGCCATATCCAGAGCGACGATGCAGCTCTCCCGCACCACCTGCTCCTTGTCGTTCAGGAACTTCCTCAGCGTGGCCACAACACCTTCCTCCTCGCCAAGCCCACCCAGCGCTTCGGCGGCCTCGTGACGAACCATGCTCGCCTCCTCGACGTTGCTCAGCGCCGCGGTCAGCGCGGGGATAGAGGCCGGGTGGGACAGCTGTCCAAACACAAAGGCGATTTCGTGGCGGAACAGGGCGGATTCGTCCTCGAGTCCGCGAGCGAGAGCCAGGACTGCAGGCACGGCTGTCGGGAGGTCTGGGGGAGAAGCGAGATCTCGCAAGGCAAACATGGCGCGGTATCGTTGGAAGAGCGGCTTGGAGGTGTCCATGAGGGTCTCGCCCAACTTTTGCACATTCTCGTCGGCTTGTTGCGCCATGGGCGGAGCAGGATCAACAGAGGCGAAATCGCTATTTTTTTAGAGCAAAAAAGGCATGTCGGTCATTAGCAGCATGTCGATCAAACAACCGGTTGAAAAAAAAAAACATGCCTCTGCTTGAGCTTCTCCTTCGCCCGCTCCTCCGAGTTCTCCCAGTTTATCCTGTCAATCGCAATCTCACACGTCTCCGTCACGACGACCTGCTCGCCGGGCCTGTCCCGGAAGCGTTGCAGGACTTCGAGGCTGCTGGTGTTCCCAAGCGCGCCGAGGGCCTCGGCCGCCTCGTGCCTGCACATGGGATCCTCGTCCAGGTCCTCGAGCACGGACACGAGATACGGCTCGGCCGTGGCGACGCCCGTCTGGCCCAGGCAGTAGGCGAGCTCGTGCTTGAGCAGCGCCGAGGACGACACGAGCGCTGCGGCGATGGCGTCGACGGCGGCCCGCGACGTCATGGCGTCGTCCGAGTGCTTGGCCATGTGTTTCAGCGAGAAGAGCGCACGGAAGCGGAGCGCGAGCTGCCCGTCCTCGGCGCAGAGCGTCTTGCGCAGCGACGCGATGGTGGGGTCCACCCCGGGGGAGGACGCCTGCACGTCCGCATCCGCCGCCGAGGTCATGGTGCAAGGGAATGTGAAGAAAAACGGTCTTGCGATGCAATAGCGGAAAGAACCAGCCAGCGGGCGTCGGGATTACCGCTTGTGAAGGGTGACAAAAAAAGAAGGGTCAAGGAGGGGTTCGGCCGATAAGATGGATTAGATAAAAAAAAAAAACAAAAATATTCCTTGTCCCAGGCGGCAGACGCCGTCAGTGGAGGGAGTCGGTGGGGATGCAACCCAACCCTATGGAGTCTTGCGTCAAAGTAATCAAGCTCATGCATGCTGAGCCGGGCGTGACATGCATGCCATAGGTACCTTATTTTATCATGTGATTCACCTGTCTGTCAATGGTGCAACGAGTAAAGTTGTATGAACCCAAATTTTGGATGTATGAAATAAGACGAGCAATGTTCAAACGCTCCCTTTGCCTTGCCTTTGCCTGGATGAATGCCGTTGCCAAAGTGCCGCGCCCAAAATACGACCAGAAAAGAAAAAAAAAAAACTAAAAACAACCTAAACAATGAACTTGTTGCGTGGATAGAGTTCGAGAAAACAGTGTGTGGAAATGCATGTAACCATGAGCCCGAAGAAGATTCAATGGGCAAGAAAGAAAGATGCAGATGGGTGTGAGAGAAAATGAAAATGGAGAGACAGAACGAGGAATCAACGGTCTCTCTCAGTCAACGGCCAACCCTTGTGCCCAAGGTAATCCACCTCTGGCCCGGGTCTCGTGTCGTCACAATCGCTGCAAAACTCGCTCGCTCCGAAAGCCATCCGAGCCAAACAAGAGCCGGGATCGCAAAAGAAATAATATGGGCAAGTTTTCGGTCGGATTGCGGGAGTGATTAGGAAGGTTGGTGGCGGGAAATAGGGGGCAGATTCGTCTTGCGGATGATGGAAACATGCCGGCTAGCCTCAGGCGACGACAGTCTCCTTGGTCTGCTTAGCAGCAGGCCCGGCGTCCTGCAATGACATCCTCGCGGCCCTGCTCGCCGCTCCTCGACGACGCCGCGGCCTGGTCCACGGGTATGGCGGGGGACATGCCGGGAATGCCAGGGGAGAAGAGCCAGCTCCTCCGGTCCCTGCCGACGCGAAAGCTGCCGCGCGGGTTGGCGTCAAAGTAGCCCGCCATGGCGGACTCGTCGAAGCCCCCCGCGCCCGCGCCCCCGCCGCCACCACCACCACCACCACCACCCGACATCAGACCTCCGTGAGAGCCGTCGGCCCCGTACCCGTACCCGCCGAGGCCGGGTCCGATCCCAGGCGTGGCGGCGGCGGCCAGCAGCGCCTGCTGCATCTTGCGGTTCTGCTCGACCAGCTTGCGCGTGACGACGCGGAAGACCTCCTCGACGCCCTCGCCGCTCTCGGCCGAGATCTCGTGGCAGGCGTCCCAGCCGACCTCCATGCCCCAGAAGCCGCTGCTGCGCTTGGAGCTCGGGCTGCGCGGCTCGGCGCTGGGCAGGAGCGGCGGCGTCATGAACGAGGTCGAGGGCCCGCCGCTGCCGCCGCCGCCGCCGCCTTCGCTGCCCGGCAGTAAGAGCGGCGTCGCGGTCGCGGGCGGGGTGCTGCTCTGACCGGGTGCCAGGTTCTCGGCCACGTAGGCGATGCAGCGCTCGAAGGGCACCTCGCGCCGCGACGGGTCGCGCGCCACGATGTCGGCCTTGGTGCCCACGACGTGCAGGACGATGTCGGAGGGCAGGTTTCGCCGGAGCTCCTTGAGCCAGAGGCCCATTTCTGCGAAGGACTGCGCGTCCGTTATGCTGTAGCACAGGATGCAAGCGTTGGCGCCGCGGTAGTAGAGTTTCGATATCGATCGGAAGCGTTCTTGGCCGGCTGTGTTGTGTTTGTTGGTGTCGCAAACAAGGATGTCGCAGGGCGGTCAGCTGGGCAAGAAAAGAGAAGAGAAAAAGCAACGTCTCGGGTCCGATGGAAAAGGAAGGAAGGGCTCCGCTGGGGCGAGCACACATACCGGTATCCCATATTTGAAGTCGCACGACCGTGTCTGTGTCGCTGTCCACGACTCGCTTTGCCAAGAAACTTGCGCCGACGGTCGACGTAACTTTTGCCGGGTTGAAGGATCCTTTGCAGAATCGCATGACCAGCGATGTCTTGCCCACTCCCTGGGAGCCAACCACCACGATCTTGGCCTCGAGCGACGACATGGCGGGCAGGGGTTCCGGAAGCGTGGTGGGTTTCGTCTTGTTGCGGTTGTCCTCGATCCGCGCTGGACTCGGAGGACGGCAAGGGATTTGGGGTAATTCTGGGGGAAAACCTGGAGCTGAGGGCAGGGTAATTCCGCCTCAAGTTCTCCGCGACATCCCTCCAGTGCCTATGTTGCTCACTCTGGCTCTCAGAGTGGGCGATCGGGGAAAGGCGTCTGTGTGTCCGTCGGTCCTGTCGGGCAGTAAACAATGGTCGAATCCGCCCAGGCCGTCGTCGGCGGAGAAAGGAAACGACAGGGAAAGAAAGAAGAAACCCAGCAACCCGTTGAAATCGCCCCGTTCAAGAAGAAAACGAAGAAGAAAAAGCAGATGACGAAGAAAGGAGAGCAAATGAGCGTGGGTGGCGGGTTGGAGAATGGAAGGCAAGCCGGGGAAAGTGACAGTCAGGCGGCGACAATCGCGGGTGAGTGCGGGGGCCTGTTTTTTTTGGACTCCGCCTCCTACCAATAGGATCTCATGAATGGTCCGGTGACCGCGCGACCAGGGGGCTCATTGTGATGTGGTGTTTGGGGAAGAAAAGCAAACGCCATCCATGCCCCGAGAGTTGAGGTTCTACGGCAGGGAACGCTACTGACAATTGCTAGGTGCCTAGGTAGATATCACATACCGCTGCATGCATGATAAGCCGAGTGCCACATTCTCATAATTTGCTCCTTCCACGGCCTCGATTGCACTTGTCGTCTCCTGTATGCACGCATCAGTTACCCAGATGCCTGTCCCAGGTGGCGCGGCTACACAGACGCTGACGATGATACAAATCCTTCCATCCCCTAGATACGTAGGCAGCTCATCCGACGGGACCGGGTAGGGACTGTGATGGATCTTGCTCTGAGCAGATATCGGATCTGGGGTCACATGCATGCGCCTGCAGGGCTAGCTGCATGTTGTTGTCTCTTGTCCTCCCACTGGCCCAGAATTGAGAAATGACTGGCATTAGTGCAATCGAACATGCCTCTCGATCCACTCCTTCGGAGAGTGCTCCAGGTGTGACAGCGGCGGCTCTCATTGAAGCCTTCAGTGTTCTATTCGTCAGGATAAGGGACTCCTCATGGGGGATTAATCATATTTTTGTGCATCTCGGATCCGTCCTATCTATATCGAATAACCTTCCCGTGATGCAGATCATCCAGTCGTTAAGACTCGGGGAACCGCTTCATCTATATATACCAAATCGGCCGAGTTTCAAACACAGTCTGACTAAATCTCGAACTATATAAATACGCAGATGGCGGCCCAGGTGCATAAATCTTTCTCATCCCCCTTCACAGCTTCGCCCCCGTCCTCTGCGGCGGGTTGCTGAGGGGACTGTAGACGGTATGGGACAGGTTGTCTATCGGAGTCCCGTTTCCGTGGTTGCTCAGACTCTTGGTGTCGATCAGGGACGGGTTGAGCTGGTCGATGCTTGTACAGCCGATGAGGCGCATGTTCATTTCCAGCTCGTCCTTGAGCAGCTGCATGGCCCGGTCGACGCCGTCGACGCCATACGCCGACATGGCGTACAGGAACGGCCTCCCGATGCCCACGCCCTTGGCACCCAGGCAGAGCGCCTTGAGCAAATCGGTGCCGCGCCGGATGCCTCCGTCGATGTAGACCTCGATCTTGTCTGCCAGGCCCATGCGCCGGAGCACAGGCATGGTCTCTGCCAGGATCTCGACGCCGGAGCGCGCAAACTCGAGCTGCCGGCCGCCGTGGTTCGAAAGCACCACGCCGTCGAGCCCGGTCTCGGCCGCCTTGATGACATCCTCGACCCGCTGCACGCCCTTGATCACGATGGGCATCTTGGTGATGCTCCGGAACCAAGCCATGTCCTTCCACTCCAGCGCCGGATCGATAAAGCTCGAGATGGCCCGCGCGGCGCCCTGCGAGGTGTCCGTCGTCTGGCCCCGCTGAATGTTGGAGCCCTCGTCGCTGAATTTCGACCGCATATCCTTCTCGCGTCGGCCTAGCTGCGGCGCGTCCACCGTGATGAACAGTCCCTTGCAGCCTCGGCGCTCCGCGTGCTGAACGATGCGCTTGGTCACCTCGCGATCCTTGTTGACGTACAGCTGCAGCCACTGGATCTGCGTTGCGTTTGCGGCATCCATAATCTCATCAAACGAGCAGGACGCGAGCGTCGGGATCATCTGGATGATCCCATGCTTTCCGGCCGCCTTTGTCAGGCAGACCTCCCCGTCCGGGTGGCCAAGCTTGCCCAGCGCTGTGGCGGTGACGTAGAACGGGGCGTCGGTTTTAGTACCCAGCATGGTCGTCGAGATGTCGACATCCTCAACATTTATGAGAACCTTGGGCCTGAACCAGATACGGTGAAAGGCCGAGTGGTTTTCACGAACAGTCTGTAGCAGGTGGTGGTCAGTCCTTGAGGTCCTTGATCCGGGGAATGGAGAGAATGCGAGAGACGCATGCTTACAATCTCGTCGTCAGCGGCGCTTGAGTAGTAGCCCCAGGCGACCTTTTTCATAACCCTCGACGCCACCGCCTCAAAGTCTAGCAGATTGTAGCATTGCTCAAGCGAGGGAATAGCGGCAAGACGCTTCAGCCTCTCCTCCTCGTCGGGATCAGTCTCCCTGGTTAGCCTGCTGACGGTGCTCATGTCGACAGGGCCAAGATGCTTCGACTTGTCCAGATACTTGTCGAGGGTGTCGCGAGGGTGGATGGGATCGAACTCCTCCGTGGCGTCCTTGCCGGCATACTTGAGGATTATCCTGGCGCCTCCGGGATGCTCTGGTAGGAATTCGGTCACATCGTAGGCGTTGCCATGAACGACAACCCAGCAAGACTCCTTGCTGTTGTGTTTGGCTACTTCTACGCCTGAGAGGGTCATGGTGCTAGGGCTAGCGAGTGAGCGAACCTCGAGCTAGGCTAGGGACGAAGCGACCAAGATCGGACAGACGGTAAAGGTGTAGGTGGCGATAAACAAGTGAGAGTGACTTTACAATGGATACGTAGCTAACAAAGGTGGTGATGGCCGATGTAGGCGAGAATGCAGAAAGCCAAAGGGGAATAAGCTGGCCGGCTGAAAGGAGACATCGAGGGTTAAATGCGCAACCCAGAGGAAGAAGCTCGGCCTAAAACAAAAAAGGCCGCAGTCAAGGGAGCTCGGTTCGGGTACCGAGCTGCGCGGGATGTGGGGGCGGCCCAAGGGAACGGGCGGTTTCGGCCACTGAGGCGCTCCTAATTGACAAGATGGCAATAGATGAAGCAAAAAACGGTGACGGCACGCGTCAAAGCCTGCGTCTACCCGACGTCGGCTGCAGGCATACACCTAGGTATATAGGTCGTTATCCCTAAGCACACTCGTTCTCTGTAAATAAATCGACGCATACGACAAACAGCAGCTCATGACGCGACGAGGAATCGAACATGAAGAATGACTCTCTATACAGGGTACCAGTCAGGCTGTTTTCATGGCTGGAAGACCGATGCGAATGTGCAGGACCTTCAGGGATAAAGAACAATACTATCCACAAGAGGCATGTTCTATGCTGACAATGGATGTTATTCGGAGGACCATAAATCCGCCTGCCACTTTTCACGCTGCAGCAGAAGACAATTCTCCAGCTCATCATCACCATGGAAGCACGGCGGGGCTAGGGATTGGCGGCCCCACTCTTCCTCAGCTCCCGCACTGCGCCCTGAGACGTTGCGTGCATCTCGCGGTCTTCATCAGGCGACAGCTGCCAGACACGGAAGATTACACGGCCCCCTAGACTTCTTACCTGCCCACGAATATAACATATACCAGTGATTCAACGTTCGCTTTTCGTCCTGGCGACGCTAGACAGCTCCAAATATTCTTCCCAGACCTGCTGCTTGCGATCCCCGCCTGTGGACCCGCGCCCAGGTCTGGCCAACGTCCCAACGTCGAGCTCAAGCGACTTCCCGCGCTCCCAGAACGGCCCAAGGAGGTACCGGGCCAGCAAAGCGCCACCCTGACCCAGATACGAGGAGAAGGCGGTGTCAGGCCCCCCCGCGAGCGACGATGGCGACCAATAACATGCACAACCTGACCACGCTCATCAAGCGGTACGTGCTCGCCCTACTGCAGCCTTCCCCCGACTGTCTTCGAGCCAGCTGCCGTCCAAAGCATGTGCCGGGTTGATGTGTGCTCATGCCTCCCTAGACTTGAAGCCGCTACCGCCCGGCTTGAGGACATCGCTTCGTCTACGATCGAGCTGCCCCAGGCCGTCCCGGGCCTGCAGACCACCGCCGCGACTCCGAGCGGACCTCCCCCGCCATCCGCCGCAGTCCCCGCTCCGCCCACCGAACCGGTCCCTGAATCGATCGAGGAGTTCGATAGTCTGATAAGCTCTTCCGCCGCCGCCTATGCCAAGCTCAGCGAGAAGGTTGGGGGGCTTGTGGCTGAGCAGGTGAGTTGCGGCACGGAAGATGAGAGAGGCTGATGGGGAAAACGCACACAGGCCGGCTGCTGACCGCGCTCTCAACAGGCCGCCATAATGCTCAAGGGTCTCCAGGCTCAGCGCCAATTCCTCCTGATCACGACCAAGGCCAAGAAGCCCGACCTGAACGGCTCGGAGATGTCCCTGTACCAGGACCTTCTGAAGCCCACCAGCGACTGCATAGTGGGCGCGCAGGCACTCAAGGACAACAACCGCGGCTCTGATGTTTTCAACCACCTGAGCTCCGTCGCAGAGGGCATCATGGTCCTGGCCTGGGTCACGGTCGACACCAAGCCTTACAAGCATGTCGAGAGCTGTGCCGACAGCGCCCAACTGTTTGCGAACAAGGTCCGGATGCAGTGCAAGGAGAAGTAAGCACCACCATCCTCTGCGACCTCGAGAACGTGACCATTTCTGACCCTGGACGCCCTCTACTCTGCCGCGCAGGCATCCGGAACACGTCCAATGGGCCAACGCGCTGCTGCAGCTGTTCAAGGACCTGGCCGAGTACGTGAAGCAGTGGTTCCCCAACGGCATCCCATGGGACCCCCAGGGAGCGCCCGCGGAGCAGGTGCGCAAGTCCTTGGCGCCGCTCCCGGCCGTACCTCGTCCTCCCCCGGGGGCTCCCGTCGCTGCCGCTACCGGAGGCCCTCCACCGCCGCCACCGCCGCCGGGCCCGCCTCCGGTCCTGAAGATCAAGGACGAGAGCGGCGCCCCCGCCGCAGCGACTGGCATCAACGCCGTGTTCTCGGAGCTCAACAGGGGCGAAGACGTCACCAAGGGCCTGCGTAAGGTGGACAAGTCCGAGATGACGCACAAAAACCCGTCCCTGAGGGCGGGGAGCACCGTGCCGGAACGTGAGGGCTCCGTCCGCGGCAAGAGCCCGGCTCCAGGTAAGAAGCCGAAGCCGGAGAGCATGCGCGTCAAGAAGCCGCCCAAGAAGGAGCTGGACGGAAACAAGTGGACGATTGTAAGTGGGAAGGAAGCCCTTGCGTGTGTCTCTTTGATGTTGTAAAAACCCTCACGTGTTTACTTACCTCTCTGCCCTCTTGCAGGAAAACTTTGAAAGGGAATCGCTGCCGATCGAGATCGAGGCCAACATGTCGCACTCGATCCTGATCAGCAAGTGCAGCGCCACCACCATCATCGTCAAGGGCAAGGCCAACGCGGTGACGATCGAGAACACCAACCGGCTGTCGCTCGTGGTGGACTCGCTCGTGTCGACGGTGGACGTGGTCAAGTCGGCAAACTTTGGCCTGCAGGTCATGGGCAGCATCCCGACAGTGCTCATGGACCAGATCGACGGCGCTCAGGTCTACTTCAGCCGCGAGAGCGCGTCGACAAAGATCTACACCAGCAAGTCGGCAAACATCAACCTCAACATCCTAGGCGAGGACGACGACTACAAGGAGATCCCGCTGCCGTCGCAGATGTGCCACCACTACGACGACAAGACGGGCGAGCTGGTCAACGAGATTGTCGAGCACGCCGGGTGAGCGGGTGGGTGATGAGGGAAGGGAAAGAAAGCATTCGTATCATGTGGCTGTGTGGCCGTCACCTACGAGAGAGCCGACAGAGGAAGATAGAGAGAGACAAGACGTAGGAGGCGATTTGAATCCTATTCGTCAAGCCCCAGCTTATCCGTTGGATTCCAGAGTTTGTCCCGTGCTTCAAGTCTTCTTCCGTTTATTGATACCCGTAGGTTTTAGTGTATTCTATCTTGTTGCCCAGAGCTCTGCTTCTGCGTTGTGGCTCCAATTTTTATGCCGTAAATATCCTCTCACAGGTCATCTCAGAGCATAGCGTACATGGGGTTCTTCAAACCTCAAGATGGATGCGCCCTTTCCATCCAAGTTTATCCGATATGCGAACCCGGTTCTAAAGAAAGCAACCAACCGCCTATCCTAGTACCGATTCATGCTCAGCCGGCACCTTGTTATTGTACAAGACACTCGTGATCTCAACCATCATCTCCAGCAAACGATGCATCTGTGATCTACCAAGGTGATAGAGCGCGACAAGTCGAGAGTGGAAAGTAATAACCAGTGCGAAATCTCACCGTCTAATTGGCAAATGCAGACAATATGCTAGGATGGATGCACCCCCTGAGCCAGTGACAATCACCAATCAATCCCAGATTTTGCCCCACCAATGATCTAAAAAAGAAGGTCGCTTGCGTACAAATCTAGAGCACACAAACAAACAAAAAAAAAGTACAAGTGGAAAGATGACTCGTCCCATGCCCGCTTAAGTGATTTAGAGCTTGGCCTTGGGCGCCTCGAGAGTGGGCACGAGCAGGTCCCTCATGTCGCCAGCGGCCTCGTTGAGGTAGTAGCTCATCTTTTGGCTGCCCAGACCCTTGGAGACGATGTTGAAGTTGATGCTGTGCACGAAGGGATTAGCAAAGATGCGTTTTTGTATAGGTGCGGTACGCGGTTCGACGGATGACTCACCCGTTCTCGTTGATCATGTAGGCAATGCCGAAACCGCCGTCGATCACCTGGCTCCAGCCGTAGCCGTTAAAGTACTCGGAGCTCAGCTGGGAGGTGGACAGGTACCAGCTGCTCGAGTAGGCGTAGGCCGGGTCCTGGTAGATGGCGGGCAGCTCCTGGCCGGGCTCGAGCAGGCGCTTGAGCCCAAACAGGTGGCGGTCGACGCCCTTGCCGTCCGAGGCGGCGGCGATGTACTCGAGCTGCGAGTCGATGGCGGCGCGGAGCAGCCTCACCTTGTCGGCGTCGGCGGCGCGCGGGTCCGCCATGGCGGCGCACCAGGCGACGCTGGCCTCGCTGACGGAGCGGCACGTCTCGGTGCGGCCCTGCTGGAAGCGGCGCGTGGCGGCCGACTCGTACGTGGGCCTGTTCTTGCCGTACATCTTGTGGTAGGCCAGCTGGATCATCATCTGCACGTAGGCGTCGGGCGAGCAGCGGAACTTCTTGATCAGGCCCTTGCCGTAGCCCTGGTAGGCCTGCACGGCGAGCTCGTGCTGGCCGATGACGGCGGCGAAGTCGCGCGTGGCCCGGTCGATCTCGCCCTGCACCTGCTCGTCGACGGCGAACCTGATCTGCGCGGGCTCGGGCAGGCCGGAGCGGACGGCCGGGTCCGAGAAGTCGAGCTTGTTGTTGAAGATGACGTCGTTGACGTAGTCGTTCAGCCTCTGGGTCGGGGTGCCGTCCATCATGCTGTGCTCGCCCATGAAGCCCGACGTGCCGTTGTCGTTGACGATGAACTGCAGCGGCTTGTCGTACCAGCGGTTCTGGCCGTCGCCGTGCCAGTAGGCGTGCGCGCGCTCCTCGAGCGTCACGGGGCTGGCGTCGTCGAGGCAGACCATAAAGGAGGACGCCTCGAGCGCCTCGAGCGCCGCGGCGTTGCCGGGGTCCGCGGCCAGGAGCGTCGCACGGGCATCGGTCCAGACGTCGCGGTTCTCTGAGGTCAGGGCGCCGACGGCGGGGCCACGAGCGGTCGCCTCCTGGTCGGCGAGCTGGTAAACGCGGCGGAACTGGGCCTCGAGCTCCGACGTGTTCAGCTGCCTGCCGCCAGCCTCGTGCTCGATCTTGTAGAAGCGGTTCTTGCGAATGGCGATGATGTACTTGTGCTGGGCGGCGTCGAACTTGACGGGGTGGTCCGCGGGCTTTGCGGCGACGCGCGAGGCGTTGAACATCCACTTGTAGCTGTCCATGCAGATGGGCAGCTTCTTCATGTACTCGGGCTCGAGGCTGCCCGTGTCGACCTGCCTCTTGAACTCGAGGGCGGCGGTGGTGATGGCGGCGGCGCGCTTGGCCGGGTCGCGGCGTCGGCGGTCGTCGCGGTGCGAGTAGAAGTAGCTGACGTAGGGCACGACGGGGTCGCGGTACGAAAGGTAGGCGGCGTCGTTCCACCACTCGTACAGCCAGTTGCGGTGCTTGGGGTCCTCGCGGCGGGCCACCAGCTTCTCCTGCAGTTTGGCGCCCGCGCCGCCCGGCTTGATGAATTCCTGCACGGCCTTGGTGCTGCTCTCTAACTCGGCCTTGGACAGGAGCGGTTTCAGGGTCCGTAGGTAGCGGCTCGCCGTCTCCTCCAGGGTCGGTACGGGGAGTCGCGGCAGCGAGTCCTGGAAGCGGAGCATCGCTCCCTTGGACTTGTCCTCCACATAGCCTACAGGCAGGGGCGATTTCCTGTTAGCCGCCATCACGTCTGCGCGAAATCCAGGAGTCTGCGATAGGCTGCTCTGCGGGTTGCTGCCAGAGAGGGTGTATTTTTGCAGGGACGCTCTCGCTCTCCCCGCCGTCTTATCCTCGGGACTCGCGTCTTTCCGTGTTCTATCTCGGACCAGGGGTATTTACGGACCTGCTGGGAGAGAGGAGCTGCTCCTGCTGCTCCGTTGGCCTGGTGAAGCCATCGTGATTCTCTGGTTATATCTCTGCTGCGCGGTTGCGACAAAAAGAAAGCGCGGCCACAAGTCAGCAAAAACGGCTTATTAGCATGTGATGGGGCGGCGCGCGACACCGAGCTAGGATGCAGGCGCAAAATGGTCATGCTGGCATGTTGGCCAGAAAAAGGATGAAAAGATGAGAATAACAAAAGAAAATAGAAAAGAACAAAACAAGCCCAACAAAAAGTGACCGGACGAAAGGAACAGAGCAGTAGGAACGTACCAGAGGGAGGCCGAATTGGCGGCTTCTTCTTATCAACATCGGAGTCGTCCTGGACTCGGTTCTTGCAATTGCGGCCAACATGGCTCCGGCAGTGTGGCCCTCTTGATCGTCCTTTTCTAGCCGATGGCGGGAGGGCGGAGCTACGTATTGTAGGGATATAACACGCGGTGCCGCTGGAGAAAGCCGGGGGAACGAGGTGGGGACAAGCAGCCTCCTGCCTGCTGGGCGAGGTTCGCTGTGTTGCAACCGAATCTGCCGAATTGACTCGCTGCTCTCCACGGCCGGCCCGACGCGCTCGTTGCTGGCGGCGTTGCTTTGAGTGGGAGGCGGTTGCGGTGGGAAAAAATAATCCGGAGAATGGGGACAAGACAAAGATGTGTGCCGAGGCTGGCCCAGCCAGCTCTTTATTCGTTGGCTATTGGACGGATACTCCTATCGCCCATTGACACCACTGGTGGCACAAGGCAGGTCATGCCTTCCTTTTTTTCCCTCAGCCGTTTGCTCTCTGGCCTCGCCCGCGCGGTCGCTTGTCCGACCGAGCTCACGGTGAAATTGTGTCCTTCATCATCCACAACCCTCACCCGCGCTGCTCAGCCCTTGTGAGAAGCCGAAAGGGCCAGTGCGGTGCCGACCGGATGCAAACAGCAAATAGCGAGGGTGTCCAATCGTGGTAGCTCGGCTTAGCTTGCGCTGGGCCGAGCACTCGGCCCCCACCAGCCGAGGTCCAATTCCATCGTCATGGCCGAGCTCCATCCTCCAAACGTTTTCCCGCACCCTGGCGGCCCCAGTGCCGCTGGGGTCAGCCGACGGTGGCAGGCCAGCTGGTTAACGAATTAACGAATTGCGCCTCTGCATACACACGCACGGCACAGAATTCGCTCATTCACCGTCTTGTGACAATGACGAATGGGTGGTGTGGGCTGAAGATGAGGTGTGTGACATGGTGACATGGTGACGCGGAGTGGAGAGGAAATGGAAGCATGCTCCCTACAATTTGGTTGAGTGAGCTTAAAGGCAAAGGAAATTGAAAAGAACTCCAGGATGCAAGGATAGATCGGGGTATTCTAGGTTACGTGCAATCGGCATGCACTCTCGGAACTGTGAGTTGTTGTTTGGGAGGCGCGGGAAGATAAGTGAAACGCCCGACACTAGCAACGAAGAGCACCGGTGTCGTGCTTGGCGGGATGAGAATACGACAAGAGATCCCTAGGTAGTTCCATGGACAG
This sequence comes from Magnaporthiopsis incrustans, assembly GCA_003049425.1. Lineage (NCBI taxonomy): Eukaryota > Fungi > Ascomycota > Sordariomycetes > Magnaporthales > Magnaporthaceae > Magnaporthiopsis > Magnaporthiopsis incrustans. Next base: position 35,566 of record PYSR01000245.1, read on the forward strand.
ACGCAAGGTACCTACCTATACATGCGCCCTCATGTCGGGGAGACTGACGTGAAGCACATGGTCTTTGCCTAAGCGCAAGGCTATCTCAATGGCTCGGTGCATAAACTGCGGACAATCGAGAGCCGGACGAACGGGGAATCTTCCACGCCTTCTGTCATCTTGGGAGATTTCACTTTCGATGATCACGTGCTACGCGCTCGTTTGGACGCGTCTCGGCCGTATTGTCGACAACAAATGATGAATAGAAAGATGTCCACTGTCGCTACTCATGACGGGCTCGGAGATGCTGTGGATAGGGATTCCATCATTGATACCTACCGAATCGGTTCTCGAGGGGGCGGGCATCAACCCTGAAGCGATTGATGTAGTCTCAGCGGAGCATATGTCACCCTCACTAGCCAACGGGGACATCTCACATACGGCATCGACCGAGCCGCTACGCGGTCTACCATGGTCTCTATGGCAAGACTGGTCCCAGAACATCGGGTCTCAGTGCGAAGAACACACCTTCCAAGTCTAGGCAAGCTCGTCGCCTTGTTGAATCGAACTGCACACTGGCTGCCAGGAGGCTGCCTACGAGGACTGAAATATCTGCCTGCGATTAGCTCACGCCATCATTCAAAAGGGCCCGAGGGCATACCCCTAGGTTTGTTGGCCCAGGTCCAGCCCAGGCGCATTTGGATAATTTCGCCGCCTTTTCTTGTTGCTGCCGGCAGAGGCGCAACAAGGGCTGGTTGCGTCCAACTATGCGCCTATCTACCTTCACCTCCCCGGCGCGGCAGAAGAACCACAGCGGCATGTGGTTCCGGGGCGTGCTCATATCGTACAACGGATTCTCCAGCGCCGCGCTGCGCGACCGGCCCTCCCCCCGCCAGACGACTTTGACAAGGCCGGCGTCACCGTCAAGGGCACCGCAGCCTTCCAGGGCGGCATCAGCATGGCGCGGGACAGCGGCGGCGGCGGCCTGGATTCGACAGCGGCTCTCCTGGCAACCCCTGGCCTGGATTCACGATCCGTTGCTGGATTTTCTTGTTCTTCAGTTTCCATCCTTTCCGGTATCGCGTTCTCTTCTATGCGGTGAGGCGAGCCAACCGGGATCAATACACGAACGGACAGGAGGCGTGGCAAGTCACCGAATGAAAAGGGGTCCGGAGGCCAGACTGCATGCAGGCTGCAGGCGGTGGCGCGCTGGCGTGGTTGATCAAAGTCTGGTTCGGATTGGACCCCAGAAATGGGCCATGTTTCCCAATACCTTCGTTCTTTTCCTTGGGCGCGCTTTCCTCCGGCCAGCCCGGGGGAAAAGACCGTTGTCCTTCGCTAGGTGCCGACAGTGGTCGGCACAGCCAGGTTCGGGCCAGAGGACGCCGGATTGTAGCCTCTTATCGCTGCTGCCCGAGAGCTCTCCCTGCTTTCATGCACGGCGAGATGGCGTGTTCGCTTGGTCGTGTGATTTTCTGTGTGCTGCGATTGTTCGCCATTCAGCAGTTAGAGTCGAGTGTTTGCGGGGCAGTGACACAGCATGTGCCGACTGATGTGGCTCCTGCAGCGCCACCTAACACTGGCACACAGCGATATTTTAGTGAGCCGCAACCTCCCGACGTGCTCCGATTGGGGACTCGCTTACAAACGAGTTGACGTCAACCAACGGCCAAAAAGCTCGCATCCACAGAAACCAAAGAAAGACGCACAGTTCGGGCATCGGCAAGGACACAGCACGCCGTGTGATGCTGCGTGGGCTTTTTACAGGTGGGTAGGTTTGAAGAGGTGGGGGATGAGCGGGTGGCAGCGGTGGTGCGGCCTCGCTCGGCCTCATCGCGGGCCAAGACGGGCTCCCAAGCTCCCGCCTTGGTCTGGCGCGCTCACCTGAGCTCGGCCGTCGGTTCTGGGCCGATGCACTATCAGCAGATCCACGAGCCAGCACCGGCTCTCTCCGGGCTCCGAGCTTGCTTTTTTGAACCAACGCAGCGGGCGCTCCATTTTCCGTTGTTGCTAGTTTTATTTACCTATTTATTTACAGTTTGCCGTGTTTAGCTCTGCATACACAAACCGACAAATTCCACTTCGTGACGCGTGCTCTGACCGACGAGAAAACCAGCCTCTCCCATCAATTTCTCATCACTTACCTACCTACGTCCCCATACACATCCCACTACAGCACCCATCTCCTACCTGCATATCAACGCAGCCGCCGGCACAAAAAAAAACATGTGTATACTGCTCCTCACAACGAGCCATCCAGACTATGCTCTGATCGTAGTCAACAACCGCGACGAGTTCATCCTGCGGCCAACCTCGCGGCCGCACTGGTGGACTCCGCTCAGCGACCCGGCTGCTCCCCCCAGCAGCAGCGAGCCAGCACGCGAAGGCGAACCCCAGATCCTCTCGTCGCGGGACCTGAACCGGCCGGAGCGGGGCACGTGGCTGGGCATCACGCGGTCCGGCAACTTCGCCTGCCTGACCAACTACCGCGAGGACGACCCGCAAGAGGGCGGCGCCCACGTCGTCCACGGCGTCCGCTCGCGCGGCGCCATCGTCTCGGCCTGGCTGGGCGCCGACCCGGCCGAGCGGACCGACCAGTTCGTCGAGCGCATCCTCTCCGGGCCGGGCGTCAGGGGCGTCGGCGGCTTCAGCCTGGCGTGCGGCAAGCTCAGGAGGAGGAAGCCGCGTGCGGCCTCGGCGGTAGCACCCCTAGACAGAAACGGGGACGGGGACGGGGACGGGGGTAGGGGCATCGACCCGCTCGTCATCATCTCCAACCGCAGCGAGCACCCGGACAAGGTGCCCCGCATCGCGTCCCGCAGGGGCGAGACGGTCGGCCTGAGCAACGCCGCCTTCGACGCCGCCGGCCCTCCCTGGCCCAAGGTCGACCGCGGCCGCACGCTGCTGGGCGAGGCCGTGGCGCGACACGCCGGTGGGGGTAAGACCGAGGACGATCTCATCGCCTCGCTCTTTGCCGTCCTCGACACCGACACTCTGCCCCGCCTGCCCGGGGAAGGGGACGAGGAGACCGAGGCCGGCTTCATGGACTACATCCCCTTGCTCAAGCACACAATCTTCGTCCCGCCCCTGGGCGACGCAAAGCGCAGGCGGCAGACGGCCGAGTTTGACGAGGCCGCCCGCCGCGCCAACGTCGCCACCACCGAGACGGCCGCGGGGCTGAACCCGCCCGCAACCCAAAAGAAGGATCGGCCATCGACGCCCGTGGCAGCCAAGGCCGAAACCACGCCTGTCTTGCACAAACCCGCCGCCGCCGCTGCCCAGAAGGAGGAGGAGGCGGACCACCACCAAGAACAAATCATGGGCTTCTCCACGGGACTCTACGGCACCCAGCGGCAGACCGTCATCCTCATAGACTGGGACGGCAACGTGCGCTACACCGAGCGGTCGCTGTGGGACGAGTACGGCAACCCGGTCGAGCGAAGCCAGGGCGACGTCACCTTCCGATTCCGCATCGACGAGTGGCATGACCCTGCCGGCTGCTGACTAGACCGCGGCCGGACCTTGACGGGTGAGTCCCGGGATCCGGCCTTTGTATATGGTGGCAATCGACGCATGTACATGGCAAGGCTGTAGGACTTGGGCGTTCCATTTCCCCTGTCATGGAGACAGTCTTCTGCCCTGCTGCGTGGTGCTCGGCCAGTGCTTCGTGTTTGGGTATCAGATGCATATGGCCGGCATCAATAAAACCACATGGGATTCGTTTTCTCTAATCTAAAGAAACCGCCTCTTGGTCAGGACAAGATCTACACCCGAAATGGGCGGATAGAATATTTCTGACGCGAGCCATTAATCACCTTCAGGTTGCCCTGAACAAACTCTAACAATGACAAAATCCGAGCACCGTGCTACTGTATGCAGAGAGAATAACAACGACATGTATCAGTCATCGACCGGCTTCGTCTGTGAGAATGCGTGACGCGTGCGTCAACCCCCCAACACCAATAAGAAACAATAACAAGAAAACGCAACGTGTAAACAGAGCCAACAGACAAAGAAACGCAACGAAAAAAAAGAACATGGAGATGAAAAAGACCGAGCAGTAGCCCTAGTAAGGAGCAGCGGCATACAAATAGCTGAACTGCTTTCCCAGTCCACCAGCCTTGGGCGGTTCAGCAATGTTCGTTTTGCCGACCGTGACGGTAGCTTTTGCTGGGGCGACCTTCCCTCCGGATATCAGGCGCGAGATGAAGCCGCGGTCTTCCATGCTGCCACCCTGGGGGAGCAGTCCTGGACGCTTCGTCTTGCGGGCATACTCCTGCTGGAAAGCCTGCAGGCTCCCGCGCGCCTCTTTGCTGAGGCACATTGTTTCGAGATGCAGGAACACGCGACGGCAGCGATTGTCTTCGTCTTCGAGGAGCTCGGCGTCCCGTATCTGCGCCTTCTTGCTCTCCGACGTGACCCGAGGGCGGTGCACAATGTCCGAGGACGTAGCCGAGGGTTTCATGCACGCCGCCTTGTGTGTTAATTTCTGCTCGGCCGTGCCGTCCTGGTTCGGCAAGGTTGAAAGAGATGCGTGTGCGTTAACCATAGTCTCTAAGTTCCTGGGACCGAGGAGTTCCGAGTGGAAACGGTCGTGGAGAGCCAAGAAGCGGCCAGCCCAGTACGAATCCGGCATCGCCGTGGTGACCAGACGGTGATTCAATGCAAGTGGTGCGACAGGGCCAGCGTCGGCTTGCGACTCCAGTGATTTCCTGCCCACGACCCGAGGGAGCGAAACTCGTGCTTGTGCGTGCCTCTTCTTATCGAGGCCGTCACGGCACGTGGTGTTACTAGTGCTCGTCGATGAGTTGCTGACGTTACGGTTTGATCCGAAGCTCCCAAGCGATGCTCTGGAGAGCGAGTGAGATATATTGGATAAGACGGTGAGAGTACGTGATTTTGGGATTCGGAGAGTAGAAGAAACAGCCGGGGCATTTGCCTCCGGATCCGAGGGCCTGATAGCCTCCTGGAGCTGGCTGGCCTTGCGAGGCTGGTATGTCGGCTGGACAGAATAGGCAGTGGCAAGAGAGACGGCGGTCGAAGGCTCTGGAGACACGAGCTTGCCGTTGTACAGGACTGGGCCGACTGGCGCGCTGATATCGAGCCGTCGCTTTGGAGACTTGGGTCTCCTCCGCAGACCTAGTACATCGACAATCCGACGTGGCTCTCTTGGCCCAGGGGCGACCACGTTCCTTTCATCTTCATCTCCCTGAGCGCCGACCCTGTCGACATGTGTCGAGGTGACTTGTTCGTCTGGTTCTGCTTGCTGCGACGAGATGCCTTCTTCGGCGAGCCTTGGCGGGCAACGAGCTGCGCCGGCTCCTGCGCTGGGATCTGAATTTCCTCGGGGCATTCGAGCGCAGGGATCTGCTGGCAGCTCTGATGGGTGCTGCTTGGATATTGAGGCCAGTCCAGCGTTTCGTCTTCCGCCCGAGAATCTCGGAAGTCTGGTCTCGCGTATGTCGGCCGGCGGGAACGGCCGGGGGGAGCGAACCATCTTGAGACCACGGCTTGCCACAGGTCGGTCACGATAGGGGATACGAGAAGACGGAACACTTCGGTATTGAGGATGGCCCAGCGGCGGAGCTTGGTCCAGGCGCGGTTGAGGGCGGTAGCGCAGTTGATGACCAGGTCTCCGACGAAGTTCTCGGGGAGGCGCTTGAGGCAGCATAAACCGAGGTATCCAAGCCACAGCCCCAGGGAGAGATGGACGGCCTGGAGGATAGTGCGGAAGAAGTCGGCCCAGATGTGGACGAGAGCCCAGACCAAACGACAGTCAAAGATGACGGTTGCGTACAGGTTCTTCGCCGTCGAGGTTCCCAGGGCAGAAACAATCACAAACGATGCGACGATGAGATCCACCCAGAGAACTCGGAAAGACGACAAGGTATTGACGTAGTGAGCCCAGGGAGCGGTCGTAAAGTCGTCCTGGCCAGTGCCGGGGTATGGCGACCGGACAGAGTCGTTGTCCCTGCTGGGGCGGCTGCCTGATGGGTTGCCAGACGGTTGATCCCCAGCCAGGTGCTCGCCCCCCTGCCGACAGGGCTGCTGCGAGCCGCAGGAGCGTATGGTGCTGCCGTCGTCGCTGGGCTCGTACCCGTTCTCTTGCAAGTCCGAGCTGTCACCCAAGGCGCAGACGTTGGCTGTGTTAGTGAGGGTTGGCTTGCCGGGGTCGGTGAAGAAGTAGCCGTTTTGTCCGTTTTGTCCGCTCGGTCCGTCTGATCCGCCTGGTCCGCGGGAACCAGTGTCCTTTTTGCCGTTGCGCGGGAAGCGAATCTCCCGGAGAGACAGCGCGGGAGACTCGGGCGCTTCGTCGGAAGAAAACGAAAAACCGAGGAAAATCTCCTCGCCGTTAGATGCCTTGTGCTTGGGCTTGTCCGACCTGATCGAGGAGACGGCCGACTTGGACAGAGATCCAGGCTTGGTCGGGGAGGACGACCTGCTGCGGAAGACGATGTTCCTCACGGCGCGGCTGTTGACGCGGTGACGACTGGGAGGGCGGACAGGGATAGCAAGCGGCACCGAGGCAGACGGCGCCCTGGCGTACTCCGGAGACGTGGGCTGAGGCAGCTCCTCAGACGAGCCGGAGCCGAGCAGCAGCTGCTCGGGAGGCGTGGGTGACACCTCTGGCGTCGATGTCTCAGCTGGGTAGATCTCCTCTGCCGAAGCCGCTATCTTGGGGTTGATTTCATGCGGACCTGATTCTGGTAAACCTGGTTCGAGGCGAGGATCCGAGACGGCCTTATCAGACATGGCTCGCAGGCGATGGAAGTGGATGTTGTAGGACTGTGGGGAAAAAAAATCAGACGAGAGCAAAGAGCCAATGGTGCAACAAGCTGCCGAGCGTGGGAAGGATGAGGGCGAAGTGACGGCAAAAAAGAAAACGAGTTGAACCGAATCTGAGAGCAGTGGGAGAACGAGAGACCACGAGATGCTAACAAGATGTCTGCGGCTGGGATGAAACGGAAGGACACCAAGACAAGAATGAGGCGGAGAAGAATGGTTTCGAGAAGAGAGGAAAGGAGAAAAGGCAGCAGAATTTGGGGACAGAACTCCGAGTCTCGCTCGTCCTGTGCTGCAGTTGAAGAAAGCGAACCTGGCCACCTGCCAGAGCAAGTCGGTCCTCAGACGCGCTTGCTTCAGCCTTGGGAGGCAAGCGCGGCCTATCAAGCCAGAGAGCCCGGGCGGGCAGGGCAGGCAGGTGCCCATTGGCAGCCTGCCATCTGCCAGCTACGATCTTGCACGGGCAGATGGAAGGCGCGGTGCGTGGAGCCGTGTAACACAGGCAGCAGCCAGCCCATCAGAGCTGATAGTTTCAGAAGGGAAGGAGCAGAGGGACTGGACTATAGGAGCTTCTGGCGCTTCCGATCCCCACAGCATTGGCCTCACAATGGATGACAGATCAGGCATCGCGGGCCAAGTAAGCAAATTCTATGGGTGTATTCAGTCTAACATCTTGGTGCCTAGAGGTACCTACCTAGGATCTAAATGATATCATATCGTCCAGGTCGAAACAGCGGCTGTGAAAATAGTGGTAGCTTTTCCTTCTATTGCCTGTTGCCAACCGGCCCCAAAATCTGCCCGGAGTTGCATGTAGACCGCCCCAAAACGCCATTTAGAGGAACAAAAGGGAGAAAAATGAAGCGATAGAAACTCTGGTGTTAGAAAGGGCACAAAAAGGATAACTGCCGCGCATCAAGCATGAACAAGTCATCGGGAGTTGCCCTAGGGTCGCCGCTATTGCGCGGCCTTCTTCCTCGCCTTGAGGAACACGCTGAGCTGGTCGACCTTGCTCGCAAAGAAGAGCTGCCGTGCATCGCTGCGCCAGAGCAGCACGCCGATCTCGTCAGCGTACTTGGCGAGGTCGTCGTACTCGGCCTGGCTGTCGAAGTCGCGGAACAGGAATCCGCGCATGATCTTCATGCGCTCCGTCTCGAGCTGCCACAGCCTGATCTGGTCCACCACCGTGGGCGGCAGCACTGGCCTCTTGCGCAGCGCCGCCGTGCGGTGCATCTGTTCGTGCGCGTGCGCCGCCAGGTACTCGATGACCTGGTCGGCCGTGATGCCGTACGAGATGGCCTGCTTGATGGACTGCCGCTCGATGCGCCCCGTCACCATGCCGGCGAAGCGGAAATTCAGCGTGGCGAAGAGGTTCAGGATTGCGATCTGCAGCGGCGTGCTCGTGTATGCGTATAACCGGTAGTTCGTCTCGACGATGATGCAGCCCTTGTTCGCCTCACCCTGCCCGCCGTTGGTGCCCTCGGCGGTCGCTGCCGCCAAGGCCGAGCTGGCGCTACGCAGCGCTGACGAGCCGCTGGTAAGGGTGGTCGCCAGGCGCGTCGGGAAGTACTGGCTCGTGTTCCCGGGAGGTATGTAGACGAGGCCAAAATCTACCAGGCTCGGCAGCATGTTGCGCCGCTGCTCCGACAGCTCCTCCGTGTCGTAGGCTTGGCCGAGCTCGAGCGTGCCCAGCATGAACAGGAAGCTCAGCATGTCGACCGCCATGACCGAGTGGTCTCCGCCGGCCGCGTTGACCGCCTCGAGCCACTGCAGCAGCAGCGTCCATACCTGCGCGTTAGACTCTTGCAGCAGGAACGTGAAGCCCGTCTTGGTGATGGCGATGCTGCCACCCCGCCTCTCGACCAGCCCGCCGGCCACCAGCAGCTCCTTGACCGTGTCCTGCAGCTTGGATCCTCCCGAGTGTAGCCTCTTGCTCGGGCGCTGGGCGAACTCGTCCCCCTCGACGCTGTTCACAACATAGTGCAGGATCGCGTCCCAGCGAGTGCGGGCGAACTTGTCGAGAAACGGGATGTCGACGTTTTGCGGGACGGGCAGGGAGGAGGGGACGCCAAAGGTGTTGTGGCTAGAGCCGCCGCCCTCGAGGGCGAGGCGCAGCGACTTCTTGAAGTTGGGCGTCAGCGACACCTCCTGCGGCTTCTCCTTGCTCGGCGCGGTGATCAGCACGATGTGGAGGACGCGCAGGATCGAGAGAGCGTGGTCCTTGTGCTTGCGCGAGTCGGGCTTGGCCCACGTGTCTAGGTCGGCGAGGGACAGCGGCTTGGGCATGTAGAGGAGGGCCATGACGAAGGTCTTGGCCAGGCTCGGGAGCATTCGGCGGAAGATGGCGAAGGCGGTCGACGGCTGCTGGTAGAGTTTCTTAAACGTGGTCCCCGACTGCCTCTCCAGGTAGTCGGAGAGGGTGATGATGGGCGCAGACATGGCG